>BMAT01001402.1:13212-27364 GCA_019649035.1 Elysia marginata | reverse complement strand
ACTACTACTACTAATACTACTACTACTACTACTACTACAACTACTACTTCTACGACAACTTTTAAGTTATAATTAATATTGCTGTTATTATTTCGGTGTTATTTATTTCTAAGCAAGATACCTGAAGTTGATTTCAATGTCAGTAAAAAAACGACCTATCACCCTCACTTGCCCTTAAACTATCTTTGTATAAATATCTTCACGGCTTTCAGTATTAAACACATTTATCATATCTGATAGCATTATTTTTCTTTTTTGCCCCTTTTTATTAAACCAATGCTTTTTTTCTATTTTGTAACTTGTAGAATTGTCTATTGGACGGACTGGGGCAAAAACCCTAAAATAGAGAAAGCTAATTACGACGGGACTAATAGACAAATATTAGCCTACACACAGCTCCAGTACCCCAATGGCATTGCTGTAGACGTAAATAGTAAGTGATTCCTTTACTTTAGCTCCCGGTCTAGGGTAAAGCTGTGCAGGTTAATCAGTCATATTAAGAACTCTTTTTTCTGCTTAGACAATAAACGGCACGAAAAATCATGTTTTTAGCCATGCGTGTTAAAAGTATATGGCACAAGTTTCTGTGGCCATTTTCTTTCAAGTTCAGCAAGTGCAATTAACATTTCTGTAAGAGTAGAAATTTAAAAATATAAATAGAGTTTGTAACTCATTATACAGAACCCTTTTAGTTCTTCCAAGTTACGTTAGTGTTGATATGAAGCTTTTAATAATTATGTACAAGTTTATGCTATTTTGTGGCTAAACAAAGATGCTGATAATTAGGACCAATGTTGTACACCATCATTTATTACTTATTTACATTATTTCTCAGTTTTACTTCCGCGTTGATCATCATCATGACATTTTATTGGTTGTATAATAGCGTGATGACGGAAACTGAGTGTTTTGATTTTCTCAGTATATTAAATAATATTGTAATAAACATAAACCTTAAGTTTTATAAGGCTTTTTGAATGAACTATTTTTGAAGTGAGTGCCTCTAGTCAAAACTTAGATTCACGCCTCACCGAACTACTAAAACTACAGATGATTTCGTTAAATTTTCATGCTAGCAATATATATCAAGCCTCGTCTTAGTTTTTATTAAAGCGTGATTTCCAGTAGCTATGCTTGGCAACACTTGTTTGGCGGTATTTCACCATTTTCACACCAAAGAGAGGTTCGTAATGCAAATGCCTTTATTGTTCTGCACCCTTCTCGGACCATGGACAACTAGCTGCATCATTCTATTTTGCATCACTCCATTCCTTCAGCGCAAAAGGTATATTTCTGTGACGCGGGCACACATAACATTGAAGTGATGAACACAGACGGTTCTAAGCGACAAATTCTTTACTCAGACTATGGTGCCAGGTTTTTTGGGCTGACCTTGACCTCGCGCTATATCTACTACAGTGATTGGAACAGAAGGTAACAAGTTTCAAGATAGACGATGCTCTTCATTTACGTTTAAGACTGAAGATTATAACGCTGGTATAAGAAAAAATAGCAATGTTATCCTTAGTAGTGCAGGACAAGGTATTTCAGACACATGAAAAGAAACAGACTGTTTTAAACGTTCCTCAAGTAGACTTTTATCCCTGGTACTTTTCAAATAAAACCCAAATGTAACATTATAAATTTTATGTACAAAAGATGTAAAGATATATAAAAAAAATTATTAAAATTGAAATCCTTTCATTTTCACCACAGCGGACAGTTTATGTATGTGATCACTATTACTTTTCTTGTTTTATGCAGTTAGAATTTATGACAAATATTGTAACGACCTTTACATAATTATGTTGTTTATGTTGTTTATAAAAACACTTTTTTCTAACAACTCTAAGGACAGATTTTTTAAATACTTTTTTATCACAGCCTCATATTGAGATTTTCGGTATGAATGCCCAACAGCAATTTAATATTTTTTCAGACATGGTTCATTTTGAAATGTTCTCGCCTCTCTCTCTCTCTCTCTCTCTCTCTCTCTCTCTCTCTCTCTCTCTCTCTCTCTCTCTCTCTCTCGCTCGCTCGCTCTCTCTCTCCTCTCTCTCTTTCTTTCTCTCTCCCTCTCTCTCTCTCTCTATCTCTCTCTCTTACAAACACACTCTTTCCCTCTCTCTCACCCTGTCTTTCTTCCTCATTTATCGTCCTTTTTTCGTTAACAGTTTTGTTTTTATGAATATTTCTCTTTGTCTGTCTATAACAGTGGTCTGATGCGACTCAACAGAGATGGGACCCATTTGTTCAACGCCGGACCTCCAAGCTTTACAAAGATCAACGCTATTTACGCGTATGAGGCCGGCTTCTCTTGAAGAAATAGTTACGAGCTCTAAGTTGCTTGTGATAAAACGACTCAATAATTATTATACCAAAATAAGACAACCAGAGTCGCTAATGCCATCAATAATTTCAGCTTTGAAGACTACAAAGCAACATTTACTATGAAATATTATTTTTTTATCTTCTTTGACGGGTAATTAGTTACATACTGCCATAGATTCGCCATGGTTGTAAATAAAAAAATTATCTACGAGCTACTTAACTGTAACCAAAGTATTTGTTACAAACTTTCAAATAAATACTTGTAATTTGTAAAACGTCTACTGGTATTGTTTACCACTGATTGCCAAAAATGAGACAAAATTTTTTTTAATGATATTTAGCTGATATTTTTGTGTTAGGATTTTTTGTTCAATTATTAATATAAAAGAAAACAATCAATCAACATAATTCTAGAATGAATAGTTTGTATATTTTTCTCGAAAGTTATGCAATCTCTCTCGCTTTCGTTTGTTCACGTCGCTGGCAACTTCGTGTCTATCATTATAGCGTGGACAGAGATTACTACTTGAGACAAAGCTTCTTTATTGAAATAATTGTTTAAACCTCTTTTCAGTTCAGTAATGGCAGACAATGCATTATAAACTTTTAAACTTGCCTCGTACAGTTTATAACTATCTGTACTTGATGGAAAGTATATTAGGGTGGAAACCTCTGCAATCAAAGTCTATAATCCGAATTTTTCATATTATTTCCAAGTATCCTACATTTGAGGTTATTGTTTTCCTCTTGGAATTTCTTAAATTTGAACTCATAATTCTAGTTTCATGAGGTTCACTTCTCTTTATTCGAGTTTTATTTTGAGGCTTACGGAAACTTTTCCTTCTAATCCCAAGCAGTTTTACTTCTCCAGAGCATGACAGTTTAATGATAAACACTTAATGCACAAAGTTGCCATCCAAGAAGCTATAATAATAATAATAATAATAATAATAATAATAATAATAATAACAATGATAATAATAATAACAATAATAATAATACTAACAATAACAATAATAACATTAATGATAATAACAACAATACTACTACTAATAATAAAAATAAAAATAACAATAGTGATAATAATAATATTTATAATAATAATAATAATAATAATAATAATAATAATGATAATAAAAGTGATAATGCAGATAAGTTATGACCAATTCAACTCTTTACACAGCAGCTAGCACGCCTCTAAGAATACTCGGTCACTCAGGCAACCGTTATGTTACACTTTACAGCCAACCTTATCTCACATTCAGCAATTTGGTCTATTAAAGTACCACAGATAAAAACCTTAATAACCAAATAATATATACTGGTACATTTAAAAATTGCACTTCATGATTTTGTAGGCAACTGAGTTTTTTTTGTTGTTTTTTTTAAACATAAGGTTAGTTTTGATTAAAAAAGAAGCCACCCTTTGGATAAAAATGATTTCAGTAACGCTTAAACATCACATTAATTTTATAAACCACTACAGCAACAACAAAAAAATTCGCATTGAAAGTTATCGTAAACGATTCATGAACTGACTAGTGAACATGAGAATGTTACAATTTCCAAAAGGACAGATTCAACGATTACCTTAAAGAGTGTTTACTACTTAAAACAATATGAATAACAGCCCCACACACAGTCATGTTTTTTTTTAAGCAATATTTCGATCGCTTTAGGAATACAAGAGTACAAGAGTTTCCTTCCGAAAGGGCCCTAGGCCCGTCGATGATCTTGAGTTCTGTAATCCCGACCACCTTGTGATTGAAGCACTGGATGTAAAAATTTTAGGCTTTTTTTTTTTTTTGGTTTGAGAAAAAAAAAGTGTCTGAAACAAACAATTTTCTATAAGAAGGACACCATAACTATACACCAACGCAAAATCTTGGAAACAGTTTTTTGTTGCGAGACAAAATATTAGATCATTTAAAGTTGGATACCTGATATTTATGCAAAATCATCTCTTTTTCGATGACGGTGGGGGGGGGCATATTTATAGTTTTGAACATAATTTATTCAAATTTAAAACTTTTCAACAAATACCACACGTTTGCATGCAAGGGCTTTTCCTCGTGTTTATCGCCAGCACACCAACCTATAATCTTGTACATACCACAGTGGTCTATTGTGTCTAGGCACTGTGGCGCATCGCTACAATAATTAATCGAACACCTGCAGTTGACGGACATCATGGCGAAAAACCCGCACAGCCCTTCTATAACCAGTTGCTCACATATCTGGTCACGCCATTTGTTGCTGCATGTTGGTTCTGGTGTCTGGGTAGTTCCGAGAGTTGTTGCTGGTTAGGTTGACACTGTCTTCGATGTTATCAGTTGTGGTATCACAGAGTTGGACTGGGTCTCCGGGACAGTAACACAGACAGTCTTCGGCCAGGTAGCCCTCGCCTGGACACACAATACCCGGAGCACAACTCTCGCTGCACGAGTACATCAGATTGGCCAACTTGATGTCGTAAAAGCTGAGCTGTTCGACGTTGCCTATCTTGTCCTGAAACTCTTTGTCCTTTGTTTGCATATAACGTTTGCCTTGCCACTCACCCGAGTAATGCATTATGCTGTTGTAATCATACGGCAAGCCATAAGAGTTGATAACTTTGTCATCTTCTTTCGCCAAAATAGATTTTGGCCATCCGTCGGGTAAATTTTTCCAAATGATATCGACGTGGTCGTCGCGATCTGGACGATCCTGCTCGTGGTAGAAGCCAAGCGCGTGTCCTATCTCGTGAAGAATGGCCCCCACAAGACGCCGACACAGAGGGGTTAAATTTATTACTTGTCTACCGCCCACCATGCCTACATTACTATCGCAGGAGTCAGAATGGCTTTGGAAATACACATAATTGACGTGGACTTTTTCGCGCACGGGAAACCGTAGACAGGTGTAATTTTCCCAGCGAAGAACAGCTTCAAAAATTGTGAATATGTCGTCCCAGTCGTTTATATCGGGTGATATGTCAAAGGGGATCGTTTTATCAAACCAGCGATATCTCATATTTCGTACTGCCTTGCGTTTTTCCCGAGACAGTCTTTCAGCTTGAGAAGGTTGGACGTCATCCTTGGAAATATATGATAATAATAATAAAGATTTAAAAAAAAATAATAATGTTAATAATAATAATGTTAATAATAATAATAATAGTAATAATAATAATAATAATAATAATAATAATAATAGATTCATATAGCGCCTTTTACAATATAATAAAATCTCAAAGCGCCTAACTAAATAAAAACTACACAATTTCTTTCATACAAGTTCACAAAACAAGGGACAACATAGATAGTAATTGAGGACTAAAAATCATTTGAAGAAAAACCATTTATATCAATTTCAAAATTATGGTCAAGATAGGTTATAAATTTAGAATTCCTAATTTCTGCTAATGACTGAGTTTTCAGACAAGTAAATCTTCAGAACTGATTTAAAACTAGACAAAGATTCAGACTGTTGGACTGACAAGGGTAGACTGTTGCAAACATCTGGGCCTTGGATTATAAAAGCCCTGTCCCCATTGGTTTTAGATTTTGTTTCAGGCTTGGCTAACAAGTTCTCCGTTTCTGATCTTAAAGTCTTCGATCGTTACGGTAGGAGTGTAAGGTGCAAACATAGTACTCCAGTAGGCTAGATAATTTTGAAAATTGAAACATCGGAACACAATAGATACTGCTTTATACCCAATACTATTAATATTATTGATACAACAAAAAATCCAATTTCTTTTCGTTAGAAGTAAGGCTAGAAAAATTAAAAGACTCTTATTGCGAAAAAAAATTCAGTAAAAAATTGAACTTCCGGGTCTTCAATGTATGATTCAAAAGTGAGAAAGGATTATTAGATGGCGTACTTTATACAAAAAAGGAATAATAATACACTATTAAAAACAAAGCCACATAGAAATCAAGTCTCCGAAAACAGCAGTACAGTTTTGGGCAAATAAAAACTCACTCTTTGGAAATGTGGCGGAAAATTTTAAGTTCGTTATTTAGTTCATCTACAAATTTATGGCCCGCGGAAGGTACGGAAATCAGGCCTTTTAGTCATTCCATGGCTAAAACTTAAATACACAGATGAATAATTAGACCTATTCTTGTAACTTTTTTGCATGATTAGACTAAATTTCAGTAAAACAAACGTGAACGGCGGTGGATTGTAATTACTTAAGTTGTCACTATCTTTGTATTGAATTTAATCCTTCTAACATGCAAGTATCTGTTGATATAAAAAAGATGCGTTTAGTCTCCAACAGCCGAGGGCAGTGACAAGAAATTACGCACTAGGGCGAATTCAAACCGATTGCAGAGCATTGCAGTACGACTGTCTGTTAGGTTGAGAAGCGAACCTGCAAATGCGGGATCACGAATCCAACGCGCAAACCAATGAACCACAATGCACCTCGATATAAATCTGAGATAATAGTACTCTGTGATTGATTCTGGCCACATGGCCAAATATAATCATTAGGGATTTTCCGCATAATTTTATCTCGACTTTGGAGGCTAATAGAGAACTTGCGCGCCGACGACTATAACATATGACGTAATAACACCTATAGCTAGCGTGGGTTTTAGGCAAACGTTTGGCTGAAGGGCCCTGTCGGCCTATCACCCATCTTGAATTTCCTCAGCTGTGGGCTTTGTCCTCCTGAGCGGGCCCGTAGCGCATGAACTCTAATATATCAACCATGTCTCCACTAAGACTATCCAGTCACGATATTGAGTGTGTGTGTGTATAACTTTTAAAAAGGAAAATCTGAGATTGCTCATGCGGCTATACAAAGACAAACCTGATTTGTTTTCCATTGGTCATCTTTAAGTGTCGTGTCCAATTCACCCAACTCTGGTTTCCTTCCTGCCCAGGTAAGATGGTCAAAATCGCGAGCTGACAGTTCTTCTAGTATCAGCGGGTCGATGGTCGTTTCTGGTTCTAACTCTTGTTTTCTCTGTCTCAAGTCTTTGGTGCGACATTCGATCACAAACAGCAACTATGGGGTTTAAACAACAGTAATAAACCCGATAACGTACACAATTAGAAAAGATTTTCAATGCAAAACATCTGTACTCGATGATCGTTCAAAAAACTTTTATAAAACAACATATATTTAATTATCGTTCAAACCAAAATAGTTTTCTCGTTTAACAAGCGCGCTATTAGCTCTATAGCATCTCATTAAAGAAATAGTTTCATATAAAGATAACACTTAAAAGAAAAACAATGCCTACCTCAAACAACCAAGTTATATCCAGGAAAGGAAAAACAAAAAAAGTGGTGAAATGAGTTTATCATTATATAAAGAATAATTATGTATTTTTTTTCGTTTGATAATTCGCGCACCATTGCTTAAAAATTAGGTCAAATGTAACACATCACAATGGAAAAGATCGTACGGCGGATGGACGCACAGAAATAAATTATAGATTCGCCGGCTTTCCAACTCTGTCTTTTTACATATGTTCTAATGATTGAAAGATTTTAAAGGTTTGAAATTAGCAGTGGGGAGATTTAGGCTTTCAGTGGAAATGCCCGAAATGTCTGCGTTTAGTTTAGTTTGAATACTCGACCTATAGTTGTTTCGGCACCCACCGCTTTGCCATTCAAAGGAAGATAACTTATACCATGTTGCCACTACGCTCCATCAAGTCTAAGTCTGCTTCCTGTTTTAAATTCATTTAAAATTACTGCCTCGTTAAAGATGGGTCTCTATGATCAAAATTTATGGTTAGATTGGTAGAACAATGTGTGTTTCTAGGTCAAGATATACATCTACATACTTTCGCCTGGTCGTCTCTTAGTGCTTGAGAAAGGCTGTTTAAACACTTTCTTCGCCTCACTCATGCGTTAAACGAGTACCCGACTACAGGTTGTGAAAGATCTTGTCAGTGTGCTAGAGGGATGCGCTTTATTTACAGCTCCTCTGTGAGTTCAGAAGATACTTTGGTTGGTAATGGCATGTCGGGGAACTCATGTTGAGAGCCTAGAGCATATTAGTTGATTAGGCACTATTCAAAACACGCTCTTTACTTCTAATCTTTAACATCTAGCCTAGAATTTGCATGCCATGTTTACCCATGTTTTAGACTCTGCTTGTCTAGTTTTTTCCCGTTTTACGTGAAGGTTGAGGCAAAGTTTTTTTTAACCAATTTTAACGAAAGATCTCTCCCTCTCTCTCTCTCTCTCTCTCTCTCTCTCTCTCTCTCTTTTATTTTAACATGCAATTGTTTTTTAATGATTCGTCTCATGTTTACCAAACCGGTGTGCGTGTTCCAGTAACTCTTTCTTGTTTAGATTACGGTTGAGGCTTTTCTTGGATGGTCATAACAAATAGCAAGCTTTCAAAACGAAACTCATTGCTACGTTTTAGTTAATTACATTTTTATTTATAAAATAAGCAGATAGGTACCAGCAAATTATGTACGAGTAGCTTAATTCGTAAACTTACCAATAATCCAAGTAGGAGAGTCTTCATCTTGTTTGCAAATCCTATTATCTAACTATCGTAGAAGAATTAGGAAGTTTGTCTTTCTTTTTGTGCTCTGAAAACTTGATCGTCTTGAATTTCGCTATAGAAAGTAGGCCTATATAAAGTTATACAATACTTTGAAACTGAAAGTTTTTCTTCGTCTTTCTTGCAAACAAGGCGGTCAATGGCTTATATGATAAGTATCAGTAACATTTCATGGTTTATATAAGATTAGGCTGAAATGAATCAAACGATAAAAAATACAATATAAAGACGAGGCGAATCACGACATACGTTTATTTACTCACGCAACTCACGCAAAGATGACTCTATACAGCTAGTTCTTATGATATCACGAACATGCGCTGAGTGTTGCATGTCATATCTTCAAACGGTTTTCGGAAGTAAACCCTTACTGGTTTTTAATCTACTCAAAAAAATTCATTCTGTATTCTTTTAACTAATTATAGGTTGGACAGATTTCCTTAAGTTGGATGATTCAAATTGCTAAAAAGAAAATCATTCTCATTAATTTAGCCGTAGGCGTAGCCCTTAGTAATCACGCCTCTTAGGTTTTTTTTTAATACAAAGGGTGCGCAATACTTATAGTAGTGTCCATCACACGTTCTTTCTATGCAAATAATCATTTAGATCCACGATTTCCTTACTGAGCATTGATAATGTTTCCACTCCGAATTTTATTCGTTTTACTATCGCCTAAAATTCTTCTTTGTGTAAAAGATACTACATAATTTTATGTAGAATTTTATGTAGTAGACAATTGTCTCCTGTTGAGGAAAAAAAGAAAGAAAGAAAATTACAATAACGGATAACAGACACATGCGATCATATTGATAGGCTTGTGAACAGGTGAGTTAAATGTTGAAAAAAAAAACACAACAAATTTGTGTCCAAACTAGTTGAAATCTGCTGATGTTAGAAATCTTGGTTTAAGAATATCCCTTTAAAATTACGTTCTTCCCTTTCTTAAAATCAAATGTAGTTCTAATATCTTTCCGAAAATTTCTTAGAATCTCGAGCAATTTTATAAACATTTGGACGCTCAGAATAAGAAACAGTGTTCAAAGTAGCAAAGCCTTGTCATGTAACTATTGAGACAGCCGACTGCGGCAAGACACCTACTCGTTGACATTCGTGGCGGAACATTGTGACACCAAATACATTATAAAAATACAGTAAGTTGACACTACACAAAGTTCTTACGTGTTTGTAAAGTTTCATTAGGTCACATCCACAACCATCTCTCACAAGCATTCGGATCATTCGTATTCGTTTCATAGAAAGAGAGAGACAAAGAGAGAGAGAGAGAGAGAGAGAGAGAGAGAGAGGGGGGGGGAGAGACACACACAAAAACAGACAGACAGACAGACGGAGAGGAAGTGATAGTTAGAAACAGAGTCAGAGACAGACACACAGACGAATAGACCGAGAGGGAGAGAGGGAAAGAGAAAGACAAGCAGACCGACAGACAGGCAGAGAGAGAGAGAGAGAGAGAGAGCGAGAGAGAGAGAGAGAGTGGGAGAGAGAAACAGAGAAGAGCCATAGGCAGACCCAGAGAGCGAGACCACTTATTATTAATGTATTCATTCGCTCTTTCGTTTTGAATAATTACAACCAATGCTCAAACCACGCTTGAACAACTTTAACTAGTGTCTAAAACATCACTGAACCCACTCAGTATTTAATGTACAGATCTTTTTTAACAAGAATTGAGACAGCGCGAGTTTTAAATTAAGAAATGATAATTAACTTTCATTATCAAAATAGATTTTCTATATACTCCTAAACCACGGTTAACATTATGTGCTTAAAATAATAAAACTGCTGATTTTTTTTACCAAATTAGGATTTAAACCCATAACCCTGTGTTCCCAAATCAAGTGTCTCTAACACTAGACTACGAAACCTGGTTCGGTTGAAGTAGGTCTTGACTGTAGAAAAGATGCGGCAAACAAACTGTGCGGCATGAATTTTAACATGGTTTATTTTCGTTTTAATGTTCTGTGCTGCAAGAAATTGTACCGTTAACGTATGATGAAGATTTTGACTCATTTTACATTAAGTGTTAAAAAAGGATGAATGGATGCAAGATTTACATCTTCACGCAGCCTTCTTTCGTAATCGCTGACATAAATATGACCCATGGCGTGCCGTTACAATTATCCATTACACGATACATGTATATAAAAATTAAAAGAAAACAGAACTTAGCAATGCTGTTTTAACGTCAAACAGAAATGAATTATGAAAAATGATAAGGGTTCAACTTCATAATGTGTAACAGAACGCTGTAGGCTTTTTTTCTTTTTTGTCTTTTTCTCGTTGTCCCTGGGACTTTTCTTAACGCCTTCAACTCTACACCGTCATGTCTTCGAACTTTATGATTTTTTAGAATGATTATTTACTACAGTGAATAAATACTAAACCCATTAACCTATATTTTACCCATGCAGTTGGCGTACATTCCAAAAATAGTAAAAAATCTACGTAGATATAGGTCAGAATCATAATGTCAAGAGGTTACAATAATATTGTATGTTGTGTGTGCGTATTTCTACGTCTCTAGTTTTTCTAGGTTTTTTTAGATTGGAAAAGATCCAGTCTTAAGCAATTCATGTTCAAATAAATGTTGATATTTTAAGTTTATCTTCTGCCACTCTTTCTTAGTTTTTCTCTGTTGGTTTACTCATCTACAACTGAAATACTCGTCTTTTTTAATCGTTTCTTGTATGTCTATTCCTCCTTTTTCATTCTTCTGTCTCTGTCTTTCTTTCTGGCTGTCTATCTGTCCCTGTCTCTGTCTCCCCTCCTTTATCTCTCTCTTTTTGTGTTTCCATGTCCTTGCTTTTCTCTCTGTGTCTCTATCCCAGCCTCCTTATGTGTCTGTTTTTCTCTCTGTCCATGTCTCTGGCCCCCCACCTCTCTCTCTGTGTGTTTGTGTGGGGGTGTGTCCATAGCTCTGTTTTCTCTCAAGGTTTATGCCCCCTTCTCTCTCTCTGTCTGTCTTTCTGGCTATCTATCTGTCCCAATCTCTGTCTCCCCCCCCCTCACTCTGCCTCTGTGTGTTTGTGAATCGGTGGGTTCATGTCCCTGTTTTTCTCTCTGTGTCTGTGTCCCCGTCTCTGTCTGTTTCTGTCTTTCTCTTTGTCCATGTCTCCCTCTCCCTCTCTCTCTCTCTCTCTCTTTCTCTCCCTCTCTCTCTTTCTCTCTCTCTCTCTCTTTCTATGTGAGTGGGTTCATGTCCCTGTTTTTCTCTCTGTGTCTGTGTCCACCGTCTCTGCCTGTGTCTGTCTTTCCGACTTACTTTCTGTCTCTGTGTCCTTCTCTCTCCTTCTAAATGCGTCGTCCATGACACTCTGTTTCTCTCTGTGTTATGTCCCTGTTCCTATCTCTGCCTTTCTCTTTATCCCTCTCTCCTTCTCCGTCCTTCTGTCTGTCTGTCTGACTCTCCTCTCTCTTTTGTTGCTCTGCGCTTCTGATGCCATTCTGCCTTTCGTATCTGTATTTCTCCCCATCTCTGCGCCACTGTTTTTTTATCGCTAGGTCTGCCGTTAGTTCGCCTTTCTTCTGTTACTAAAAAATTTCATTACTGAAGTGCTGGAGAATCTAAAAATAATTGATGGCAAAAGAGAAAACTAATTATTAGTAAAGAAAGACGATTAGAAACTAGCACTGTTGTCTCGACCTCCTGTGTTTCAATAGCTTTCTTTCTCTATACTACTACTGTGTCTGTCTATCTATCTATGTCTCTGTGTATTACCAGCTGTATTTTTGCATTTCTCTATTTTAATAGATATGACTGATAAGTAGCTACCTTTACCATTCTAATCGTCAAGTTTTGAATTTAATTTTCAGCTTCGTGACATCACCCTTTAGTTTTCCAATTACATGCGAATCTATAAGTGTTTTATTTTCTTCCGTTTTCTTACCTGGCTTGTTAACTATTTAAGTTCTAAGCTTCGGCCTATTCATTCAATGTTAAAAGAGCTAAGCTATGTCTTAAAATGTTACCATACACATATATCAAACAGCTTTCTAACATCTATTTGTCTAATGATTTCATGGTCGGAGGTAGTTCACAGTGGGCTGAAGCAACTGCCCGAGCATATTTGTTTCCAGATTAAAAAGTACAGATAACTGCATACAGGCAATGGATTTCACAGTTTATGTTAGAAAATTTTAATAAGTTGTTAAGTTTTTGTTCTGGAATGTATATAATAATTTGATACGCTGGGCATTTGAGCTAATGTCCTAAGGTTTCTGAATATCATATAATAATGATACGCTGGACAGTGCATACAGGGTTGAAAGTAAACAATCAATAAAATGGCTATAACCAAAGCCCCGTGATCCAATGGCTAGGCAGAAGAAGGGAGCAAAGTCGCCTCCTGAATGGGCTAAGTTGTTTCCCGAATGGGCTAAGTCGTCTCCCGAATGGTTGGTGCCGATATCTTGCTTTTCAGAATGGTTTTTATTTTACAAATCTGAGTCTTGGTGACCGCACCGTTGATAGATGTGACACCATGTTAAGAGTCCTGCAAACAACCTTTACCGAAAATATTTCGCTGAAAACATCAAAGTAAGCATTCAATTTACAACTTTCGACCGTGCAATCCAAAACTCTTCAAATATGTTGAAAACATACAAAAAATATGTACACTTCGAAGCTTCAAAACCGATAAACCGCGAATTTAGAATGGTCTTTGGTCTTTGTCCTGAAGAACTTTGTCAACACATTTAATGTATGATGATGCAGATGAGTATTTGGTTTAGGAGATTGTTTGACAAATCATCTAGTAATAATTGCACAAAAATCAAACGAGCTGCGCGTGTCTCACCGAAAGCACACAGCTTAAGTGCCCATAATATAGTCTAGGTAAACAAGCCACTCATACAAACAATAAAAGAAATACTAGACTTGCGTAAGTGTTTGCTGTTTAAAACTAAAACGCGTTTGTTGACTTGAAGAAATAAGAGAGAGCATGTTGAAAGTAACTAAGCCATTGAAAAATCTTCTGTTGTCTGTGTTCATAACCTTACGTTTCTGACAAAGCTTAAGGCAGCGGTAAACGTTTTAGTGAGTATCGACTTACAGAGTGTTTTAATGGGTTTTATGTAAATTAGATTACTCTGCTTACAGCATTTTGTTTGGCCCTAAAAGGTCGCGTCTTGTTAGACACAGGTTTTTAGATTCTGATAGTATTATTAAAAGTCTAGTGTTCACTCGCAACAAGATCAAAACCGGCATTCTTACTGGAGATTATAAATTAACAAATTCTGTTACAATTACTACTATTGCTACTACTACTACTTCTACTACAA
>BMAT01001398.1:140471-151373 GCA_019649035.1 Elysia marginata | reverse complement strand
ATGGTGTTGCCAGAATGAGCTTTGAAGCTTTTGTGTTGCTTTAAAATATGTTGAGAAAAGTACAGAAAAGCAGCGGCTGCTGAACTTGTCATTTTCACGCGCCCTAAGATGTTTGCAAAGTGCGTTTTAAGTTTGGAAAATATTTTTTAAAAAAAACGAATTTGAATTTAATTACGTTAAGGTTAAAATTATCCTAGAAATAGAAATAATTAATTCTAGGTTTGCAGGTGTAGTTTTATTATGTAACCCCCCAAAAAACCTGCAATCCAAATTGTGCCGCAGAGTGTGTTATGTGTACGCTATATCCGTAGGAGCATACACTAATCCCGAAATGAGATGAAAGTTAAACAAACATAAAACAAATCTTTACGATATAGATTACCTAAGAACAAAAACTTTACAGTTTTTTCTCCTAATACAGTTCTTAAGCGGTTGAGGTAAATTTCTTTTTTGGTAAACTTTCACTAAGCAGCGCCCAATCTGTGGAGTATTAGGTTATAATTATCGTGAATTTAGAATTATTCCATTTTTGTTGCTTTAAATTATAAAACAAAAGGATTCAAATCAATTGTAAACGAAACATACAAGAATTTTTTTTCTCATTTCCTCTATCGTCATCTCTCCCTCATCCCTCCCTCACCCCCTCTCTCTCTATCTCCCTATGTCTCTATCTCTGTCTATCTGTCGCTCTCTCTCGAAACCAGATCCCATTTAATTATTTTAGCCCAAAGTTGCTCAATGTGTTATGCCACGACCGCAAACAGATCCAAGTCACGTTCTGATCTTACTTTTTTTTTCACCAATGTCGCGCTTCCATTTGACTTATTTATATGCATGAAAACAACCTAACGCAACCACACCAATTAAACCCGTCGAAAAATAAATTCTTTTAAAAATCATTCAAGTTACACATTCTGTCCAGACTCGGTGCTTGGTTTCATTCCTCCATGGCTAAAGACATAATGTCTTTTTAAAGTTTTGTCTTAAGTTTTCTTCTTTTTCTTTCTATCTCTCAAATGCTTCTATTCTGCTGATGCAGTGTGCAGGTTTATCAGTTCAGCTCTAAACCAAACTTTTTAAAAAGAATGTTGCTGATGTATCTTTCTTTATATTCAAATTTCTTCATTGCTTCGACGTCAGGTTGCCTTATCTTTTTTTTTCTCTCCCCTCCTTCTCTTAGTTGTTCTCACCTCTATTTCTTCATCTATCAACGTTATCATATGTACGTTTTTCGCTCATTTCATGCTTGCGAATGTATTTGCATTTTTTAAAATTACGTGTACGCCGTCTAACCCGTTGATTTTCATTATCTACTGTGTTACATCCGCTACCACATACATTCATTACTACTGCTCTTACTACTACTACTACTACTACTACTACTACTACTACTACTACTACTACTACTACTACTACTACTACTACTATTACTACTACTACTACTCTTACTACTACTACTATTACTACTGCTGTACCACTACTACTACTACTATTTCTACTGCTGAACGACTATTACTACTACTACTACTACTACTACTACTACTACTATTATTATTACTACTGTTGTACTACAAGTACTACTACTACTACTACTACTACTACTACTACTACTACTACTACCACTACTACTACTACTACTACTACTACTACTATCACTACTACTACTGTCACTACTACTGCTACTACTACTACTACTACTACTACTACTACTACTACTACTACTACTACTACCGCTACTTCTACTACTACTATTTCTATTGCTTTACTACTACTATTACTACTACTACTACTACTACTACTACTACTACTACTTATACTACTGTGGTTATAGTAGAGGAGTTTGTAAAGCTCTTTGAATTACAGTGTTTGAGGACAAAACATTCGACAAACTCAGATCACTTCTGACATTGCTCACAAACTGTCGGCACAATTGCTTCAGACATCTGCTTGAATAATTGACCATCCACAATCCTCCACAACATTGCCTTCAAAAGAAAACTTTCGAGAGAAAAATTGTGAGGCTTAACTCAATTTTGTTAAGAACAATTTTCACTTTCCTTCTCGTAAACTTTTAAAACACACATGTAACTGTTTGTCTATGTTTTTAAGATATTAATGCTTTGTTTCGAAAAAAGCTATTTGTACAAGCACCAATTTTTGTTGACTGCCATTTTTACTTTTTCCTCAAATAAAAAAAAACTGTTCAATTAGGTAACAAGTTGCATGGTTGTTACTGATGGTTTTATTAATAAAGATGTAAACTATAATTAACACAGAGTCGATCCTTTCTGATAGTGCTACCGTGGTCTTCAAACAGAGTACATTATCAAATCAGTATTTTGATATAATTTATGTTGCCTTTTTCTGATAGTATACTATGTTTTAACATGGCAATAGGGCTGCATGAGTTCAAAAGAAAAGCCAGAGTTGAGGAATTCACTAAAGTCGGTTTCACATGATCCCTGGATGGAAAGCTCTGAAACTATGATCCGTTTTGTTTTTGTTTATTTCACAAGGTTTTTTTCATACAAAAGGGACAGAATAGCGACATAAATTTGTTTTATATCAAAGTTTCACGTCCGCAGAAGGCGCGGAGTCTTTCATACAAGATAGACGTCAATCGACATGGGCTTTATGGCCTTTCTCTGCAAAACATTTACGACCTTTCTCTGTAAAACACAAACGTTTCTTCTCTGTAAACACAAACGTTTCTTCTCTGTAAACACAAATGCTTATTCCATGTAAAACGCTATCGTTCCTATCTGTATAACGCAACTATTGTTTTCTTCTGTGTAAAACACAAACGTTCTCTCTGTCTAAAACACAAAAACTCTTTCTCTGTAAAACCTACAGCTGAAAGAAATTTTTGTAGGCGTCTTTTGCCTTAAAGACAAAGCGACTTTGAATTTCTATATTTTTGTTGTTCTCAAATTAACTTTGAGCTATAATCCTAGAAATATGGAATGCAGAAATATGAAAAACGTTTTTTAATCTAAATTTAATCTAAATATTAGGCTATGCATCACAAATACAGCTGAACTTAAACAGACCCTCGGATATTTTGTTTTTAATTTACATGAGAATTAAAATGGAGTGGGTTTTAAATTTGGCAAAACTGCAATAAAATTTTTTTTTCAAATGCGCGAGCACATGTTCAACTGTCGTTTCGCATTGGTTTTAGAGTGACAACCCTCCCCCTCCCCCCAGTTTTATCCCACAAACAAAATAGATGTGAGTTTCAAAATGTTAATAATATTTTGTTTTCTCAAGGCTTCCTGGACATTAAAATTGTCACCATCGACGAAACTGCTAGATATTTATGATTTTATATTTGTGTGAGTTAAGAAAGAAATCAGCTGATAACTGAAGGTTAGTTCACGGCTTACCCGACCATTTTCTTTCCCGCCCCCACCCTAATCTATCTACTTGAAAATGTACGGGCATATCAAGGGAAAACATAGGCAGAATAGATTTCAATAAAACAGGATATTATGTTCAATCTTAGTTTTGGGCGTTCCGAATATGGCTTGGCTATGCGGTCACAAGTACAACAATACAAGTAACGTTAAAAGTAATAATGATATTAATAATAATAATGGTAATGATAATAATAATGGTAATGATAATAATAACGGTAATGATAATAATAATGCTAATGATAATAATAATGGTAATGATAATAATAATGCTAATGATAATAATAATAATGATAATAATTATCATGATAATAATAATCATGATAATCATGATACATTGTAAGTAATAATGCTACAGCAATTTTTCCATTTAACTTTTTTGGGTTTTACCCACCCGCTGTTAAACATCCCAAAGAACGCTATGCTAATCCGTGGTAACATTTTTTGAATTCACAAAGCCATTGAGTTAAGTCAAACATCAGTTATTACGTCTAGCGACTGCTTCTAGCATGTCGGATTGCGCAATATTATTCTGAAAAAAGTAAAAGGTGCTGCCAGTTGGAATATTGAATCTTTCTAAAATCTAAAACTAGACTAAAAACTGATTAAAATTATCAGAGGTCTTTATAGTATAAAGTAAATATTTTTTTTTATTAATTTATATCATTTTATAGACTTTTTTAATCCCTTTCGGGAAATTTGGCTTCGTTACTCAGTGTAACTGTATCGTCACAAGAGCAGCGCTACTAATGCCCCAGCAGACCAATACATTCGAAGGCCCCCTTTTTTAACCAATATGCACAGTGCTACAGGCGCATATGGCAAATTCAAGAATTGCGTGTAGCTTTAACAGGTGGGTGGACTGGGGAAAGTTAGCGTAAATTTGCTTTTTCAAAGCAATTGCAAAATGGCATGGTCGGGAATCGAACCCGCGATCTCCAGATCTTGAGTCCGACGAGCTAACCATTCTGTCACGCTGCCTTCATATTATACGTGATAATTTTTTTTTTAATTTTGAAAAGGACATAAGAAAAAAAATATGAAATCAAAACCTTACTTTTGAAAGCTTATTCTGAAACTGGAATCGCGAAACATTATATACGTTAAGTTTATAACGCCAAGTCTTGTCTAGACAGACCTATGCCTCATATTCCCTGATTTTCTTCCTGTTCGGTTCAACCTGAGTGCCAGGTCAGTGACTAGAATTTCTCCTTGTCATCTCTGCTATTGTTATCCATCAACCTATTCTATGTAATAACATCTTTAGTCATTAATGAAACATTAACCCTGTGTTGAAATTTATGTTCACCGTCCAGTATGTGTACAAGGAAAGTCTTTTGATTTGGATCGAAATAGCGAGCATTACGTTTCAATAATTATTTATTTCGCAAAACACTTGAAATACAAGCATCATCAAACGAAATTCTTACTTAAAACACATTCTCAAATTTAAAGTAATTGTTCGAAACTTAATAAACAGACAAATATGATAATATACTAATTCTCCAGTTACGCGACGCACAACGTAGCACTAAAGAAATATTACTGGGTTCATAAAAGACGTTTACATAATAATTGTATGGTTAGAATTCAATTCTTCTTTGATCTTACGCAATGAGGTCTAAGAGTTTATGTGTAACGGTTGAACTGCAATGACATTAGATATGCGCTACGGGCCTGCTCAGAGGGACGGAGCCCATAGCGGAGGAAATCCAACATGGCTGATTGGCTAACAGGACCTTGCAGCCAATCGTCTGCTTTAAAACGCCACGCTATCAATGGGTGTTATTACGTCATGGGTCATCGTCGTCGGCGCGAAAGGTCTCTATATGTTTCAATAAAGCAGTAAGACTCAGCGCTGTTTTTAACATGCCGTTTCTTCCTTTTTTTATAAGTTTAAAACTTTTATGTTTTTACATTTTGTTACCCTTATCAAATTTATGCATTGATGTCAACGGATAAGTTAAGGGATGCATACTTATGTGAGAGAGAAAATTTAAATATGTAAAGCTCATTAAAACTTTTAGCAAAAGATGAGCGGCATACATTATGTACTGATACGTATAGTTATTTTGTTTATTAAATTTTCTCTCAGACGACAGACATTTTAAAAGAAAGGCAAAGGCAGTCCTTTAGTCTATACAATCGCCGGGGAACAAAGAGAAGGGCACTCATTATTCTTGTCTTAGGGCATACTGCTTTCCTTGACGCCTTGACTTTAAGAGACCTAGCTATCCAATTAGCCCTGGTTGGATACAGGGGAAGAGAAAAAAAAAACGTTCACCAATACTGGAGATTAAGTCCAGGACCTGTAAAACAGTAGTCGACGGTCCTAAAGTTTTAGCTTAGCTCTGTCGGTGTTCCTCTTTTTTCTAGGCGAACCTCTAGCTCAACACAAATCTCCTATCCAAGATAAAAACACAGGGTCAAAAAGATGGTATCGCCTTTTTAATAAAGACGATTGAAAAATTGTTACTTAATGCAAATATTTTCTTGATTATAAACCATGTAACTTGGCCCAATTCGTGGGATTGCTAAGCATTGAGTATTTCCCAGACTTAACTTTTCTTCCAATTGCGTTTTTTTTATTTATTCAAAGATATAATTGAACAATTTGAAACATATTAAGGTGCACTTAGATTATCTCATCAACTTTTTGTATTGTTTTGAAAAAAGTAACATGCTAAACGTAAAAATGTGTCGGCGATCGTTCGGTCTTTTTTTTTTTAATCAAGACTACTGTTATGGAATTCTTTACTTTAATAATTCAGAGAAACAAAAACAGATTTTGGTTGGTTGGTTTTTTGAATTTTAGCATCTCTTTTCAACTACAAGGTTATATCAAAGACGGCGCTTGGGACAATTGAAAGCGTGCTACCACACTGTGATATACGGAGCGCTGCATACACCACACCCAGTCACATTTTCCTGACACCGGGCCGACCAGACTTAGCACTAAATCCATAATGCCAGACACCAGGTGGATCAGCTACTAATCCCAATTTTAAAGTCCTTAGTTTAAAACGGGCGGGGATCCCAATTTTAAAGTCCTTAGTTTAAAACGGCCGGGGATCGAACCCGCACCTCCCGATCTCTGAGCGAGTGTCTTTACCGCTAGGCCACAGAAATGGTGTAATAACAACAGAATCTGAGATAAACGCAAATTAATAAAACCCATTCATTTAAAAAAACGTCTGATAATAGCTCTCCTTGCAGTGAAATATAACACTATCTGCGCTATAACTCTTTCTAGTAGTTATTTCAAAGAATATATATTAAGAATATTTTGACTTTATTAAACTTTATTTTCCGATAATTGCGGATATTTGTTTTGGTCGTACTTCCTGACACAAAAAAAATATTATGTAGATAAATAGAAATATCACTCAATCATTCCACTACATAAACTATGTCTTCTAACACTCCAACTTTCAGGAAACACGATATAAAACAATAACAAATGAGGTCATTGTGGACAGATAGATAAGGGAAATGCTTAGTAACCATAAGGCATCTTTTATGTAGGATGAGAGACAGACAGATCGTGCGAAGCAGTTGCACTAACGTGGTCTTTTCCTTTTTAAAGCGAAAATGTTATGCTAATGTGATCTATTGAGTATTGCGTGTGCTGGTGCACGTATGCCCTCTCCTGAACCAGTGCGCTATACAACCACACACTATTATTATTGTAATTATTGTTATCATTATTATCATCATTATTATTATTAATAATATTATCATTGTTATTATTAAGATTATTATTATATAGTATTATTATTATTATTTATTACTATTATTATTATTATTATTTTTTATTATTATTATTATTTATTATTATTATTATTATTTTTATTTATTATTATTATTATTATTATTATTATTAGTGTTCCTAAGGTGTTAGTATTGCTGATAATCAAGGCAGTCGGGGTGAATTAGAGCACAATTGGCTCCGAGTAGTTTTGAGTCATAGCCCTTTAAATGTCCTAATTTGTTTGATAGTTGTCTATTCGGGACCAGCGTGGTAGAGTGGGTAGCGCGTCCGACTCGAGATCTGGAGGTCACCGGTTCGATTCCCGACCATGCCACGTTGCCTTTGCCTTGGAAAAACCATTTACCCTAACTTTCCCTCGTCCACCCACCTGTGCAATGGGTACCCAGCTACGGCCAATTCTTGAATTTGTGATATGCGCTTGTAACACTCTACATGTGGGTTAAACGTATTCTTCAAATGTACTGGTCTGCTGGGGCATTAGTGGCGCTGCTCTGTGGCGACACAGTTAGTGTCGACGCAGTGTAGCTCTGTACCTCTGTACTGTAGCTGACCTAACTTGCACTGTGCAAATGAACGTATACGTTTTGTAGTAACCGCGCAGCGTGGCTCTACAGTCAGCCTGCGCTCAACCTGACCCAAAAACCCTGCTAGTCGCGTCAGACGCGTTTTTGAGCACTGACCAATAACACGTCTAGCAGGACTAGCGTGGCAGCTCCGCTTCGTGATCCATTTTACGGAATATGGACCTAGTAAAATAAAAAAAAACAGCAAAAAGTAAACAATTTGGTATTCTTAATGTTAAAAAGATTACTTTACCATAAACTGCCGATTTAATGCTTTTTAAAAATGTTGTTAAATATTAAATTTTCCAATCGAAGTGTTGACCTAGTTTTGACAGTTTGTTTACATCAGTAGACCTGTGGTCCAGACAATCCTATTGAGGCCTGTTTAGATCTAGATCTAGTTAGGAGTAGAGATTCTAAGTTAGAATGTCTCTATAAACCTAGACTTTAGATTTAAAAAAAATCAGTTAGAGCTAGATTTGAAGCATTCATTATAGAGATCGAGACAGGTCATACAATCTTACAAAGCAGAAAAACAATAACGCAGACCTGTCAGTTACCCAACCCATTGTGTGGCTGTATCAAGCGAAACTCGCGCAAGCCCAGACACAGGCATACAGAGCTACACTGCGTTGACACTTACGCTGAGTAACGAAGCCAAATTTCCCGAAAGTGAACGATATAATAGATTATATATAGTTATAGAATAAAATGAAAAAAAAATATTATATTTTAATCGTCTGCACAAAGAGGAAACTTAAGATATGTCGATAAACTAGAGTTATAATTTTCCCACCCTCCTCAACGGCATAGAATACAGTTCCGATATCTTTCAACAACTCAATATGTATGTCGACATTCCGGCATGTGCCTCAATTTCTCTGGCCGACTCTAAATTAACTAAATTATTTGTGTAACGTGGGGCATTTTATCAGGCAAAGAAAATGCAGGAAATTTGAGCCACAAAAAGGTTTAAAAAAATGACAAGAAATTTCATTGTACAAAAAAGTTGTTTTTTTAATCACTGCATTGGAAAATGCTTAATTTCCGCGACAATGTTTTACGGTGTAATTCCAGTGCTTTTCCAATCAGGAATAGGATCTGATGTCAAACGTGTATTCTAAAGTGAAAGTAAAGGAAAGTGTACCCATCACTTTAAGGATTAATTTTTGTTGATAAACTTGTTTCTTTTTATTCGGAAATGAGACCGTATCTGCTTCAAAAAGGAGTGCCCGTCTGTTGTACCATCAGTTTTCAACTCTAAAGATTTTATTACTTAAATTATATTTTTTAATTTCCATTTTTTGAATAGTCGAGGAGGACACAATTATACGCAGCATTTTTTTTTGGGAGGGGGGTGGAGAGTGGGGGAGGTAAACATCAATACAGATGTTATTAGAGCTGCTACCATATTCCTTTCTTACAATTACATTTGTTTATAATCCAATCTCCTATTATGTGTTTTTAGATTCATTCATTATTATTGTGTTATAAAACGGCTGAAAGACTTTAAAGGTTAAAAATTAGCAGTGGAGAGAAGAAGCCTGTAAGTGAAAATGCCCGAAATTTCTGCCTTTAATATTATAAAAAACCTTCGGCTTATAATAGCTTCTTTTTTTTTAAAGAGCGTTGTGGCGACATGGTATAAGCTATGTTTGTCCAAGTGACAAAGTGGTATGTGCCGAAGCTACCATAAGTCTTAGGTTTGAATCATACTAAAGGCAGACATTTCGGGCATTTCCATTTAAAAAAGCCTACTTCTCTCCACGGCTAATTTCATACCTTTAACATCTTTCAACCGTTTCTTTGCGCAGTTGCTGCCTCCAGTATTTATTTTATTATTGTGTTATGCAGAAACAGAATACTCGGCCTACTGGTATATATATGTATATATTTTCCTCTTATGGAAATTCATTTCATCACGATCTTTCAAAATTTAGATACAGTTTTAACGTTGGTACATCCTTCTTACATTTTATTCTTCATTAGTTTTAAATGTTAAATTCATTATAAAAGTAGAAAATGTCATCCTCGTAACTATTTTAAGACCTAGCTTGCTATAAACACTGAAATTCATTATAAAAGTAGAAAATGTCATCCTCGTAACTATTTTAAGACCTAGCTTGCTATAAACACTGCATCATCTGTTGTCTTCCACGATCTCTTATGGGGTACATCTCTATTATAATCGAAGTAAAAGAAAACCGGCAGCGTGAGAGCAAAAACTAAAAACAAAACGAAGCAATAATAAAAGTTTTCAGGTTTCGTAAAGAAACAACATTTCCTTTTCAAGACATTAATTGACAGATTTCGGGACAGTTTTAAAAGTGTTTCACGAAAATACTTTATGCTGTGAGTCTTTAAAAAAGTTACCTGCGGGCGCTTGTTAAAAAAAAATGTGTAAAAATTTGGGATTAAGAAAAAACAGTATAAAATAAATAGTTTTAAACGTCCACAGCAATGTTAACCTATGTATGTAGTTTTTGTTTCATAATTGTAGCCTGTTTGTTCTACTCTCGCTGCTGTTTTTTATGTTTGTTTGTTTGTTTTTGTTTTGCTTTTATTGTTGTTATTGCTTATGTTGTAAAAGTTTTTGATCTGATTATTATTATTCTTGTATTACCGAATTCATAATCTTAATATTATTTTTTCTTCGTGTATAGAACAATTAAACCTGATTTTAATAATACAGCAACCTGTGTAAATAGTACCTTGTCAATTTCTGTACGCGGCAGTGCGTTGAGATTATGCTATTTGTTCTGGATTTCTAAACATTAAAATTTGTTTGAAATCCTGAACATTGTGATAAGTGATACTTGAACTTTGCTGGCTCAAACTGTAAAGAAAAAGAGAAATGAAGATAATTTAAACGGTGCGTTTTGTTAAACTCAAGTTTTTTTACGTCTGGCTCGTAAAATCAATGTTTTTGTTGATTGGTACTGATTGATGCTAAGTAGATATTGAATAATAAATCACCCATTTGATCTTCGGTAATATCATTAATCAAAGCATAATCACAAAACGTTTAAAAAGTTTTCTTGCAAACAATGAAAAATAAACAGCTGCTTAAAGTTTTGTTTTTCTTATGTAGAAATGTGACGTTTTTTTAGAATCTATAACTATTTCTATGTTTTTGGTACCGGAAAAAAAT
>BMAT01001398.1:38640-58987 GCA_019649035.1 Elysia marginata | reverse complement strand
AAATCAAACCATTTTGAACATGGGGTACGATCGAGAAAGCAGACGAGATCGGGAAAATGGGCGGAAATTATTAAGGTAATGTATCAAAGATGACCTACATTATCTGCCTAATTGATTAAAGAACTGATATGATCGAACATTCAAGAATATTTGAACCCAGCACCGCTAAAAACATGGCCTGATTAGATTTCCGACCTGCATGTATCCCCAGCGTCATTTAGCATGGAGTCAAAGACTCTGTTCTCTAGAGCTTCCTATGGCCATTCTAAACAGAGGATCCTCTGATATCTCTTTCAAATCGTCTTCAATTTACATCAAAGATTTTACGAAAAAAGGCGAACTGTTTCTTTCAGCTAGCCTATCCTCATGAAGTTATCTTATTTCCTGATTCTCTTCTCGAAAAGTATAAAATGAAACAGGGTAAGTAAAATGTTACTTTTTCTTTCTTTTTTTTTCTAAGACTCTTAGGTAATTTTTAAGCTAAGTGGTTAAGAAATTAGAAACACAATATGGCAACCGCACTTTTTTATCATTTCGCTACCTGTCCCTACTTATTCTCTCTTTCTCTGTGTCCCCTTTCTTTTCTCATTTTCTCTCGCTCTCAGTTTTCATCCATCTCTCAAATCAACCGATCTAACTACCAGTATGTTTATCAAACTGCTTTTCAATTATCACTGTGTTTCACATTTTACATAATTTTATTGTCGATGAGCATTTTGCTTCCTCCCCCTCCCCCGTTTTGTACTTTCCATGGAGTATAAACAGATTATTTAGATGGTCTTTTTTGCTTATGTATATAAATAAAAAACCTAAAATTAAAACTTATTTTCTAGTTTCCCATCCCCAAGATTTCGTTGTGTGACAATCTCTCAAAATGAGATATATTGCGTTGATGGAGGAAAAAAATGAAAAAATTGGATTAAAATATGTCAAAAGGTTTTTTTTCTATAACTTCTCTTTGTGTTGTATTTGAAATTGGTGGTGTTCTGAAACAGATGCGACTGTAAACCTATAGACACGGCGGCTGAAAACCAAAATTATGTTGAATTAAAACGCTGGTTGAAAATCTTTTGAAATTCTTTATAGTATGCTTCCCAGTCTCCCAAATAGTAATAAAAATAATAATAATAATAATTATTATTATTATAAAGATAGTAATAAAAAAAAATCATAATAATAACAATAATAATGATAATAATAACAAATAATAATAATAATAATAATAATAATAATAATAATAATAAAAATAATAATAATAATAATAATAACAATAATGGTAGTAGTAATAGTAGTAGTAGTAGTAGTAGTAGTAGTAGTAGTAGTAGTAGTAGTAATAGTAGTAGTAGTAGAAGTAGTAACAATTCACTTGTAAAACTCCAAAAATCCACTAAAACAATGCTTGGTGGCCCTTATACATCCATTAAAGCAGAATAAAGTTGCCTTGCTTATAATTAAATGAAACATGTCAGATCATAATCCAGATTTTCAAATATTTCTGAAAGGTGTAAAGATTTGAAGGAGCTTTCAAACAATGCATATATAATCTCTCTCTCTCTCTCTCTCTCTCTCTCTCTCTCTCTCTCTCTCTCTCTCTCTCTCTCTCTTTCTCTCTCTCTCTCTCTCTCTCTTTCTCTCTTAGTACAAATTAATGTCGCCATTAATTCCACCTTACAAGGTATTGATCTTTTAGATGAGACATATTCTCTTAGCTTCCAAACAGTCAAATAACTATTGTACACGTTTATCAATATTTTTTTTTATTTAAAAACAGAGAAAAAAAAGACCCTTTAATGTCTATCTAGAAAAAAAGTTGTCCGACGTCCTCCTCATTCATTCTCTAATAGTTTCTAAAGTTTAATTTGAAAAAAAGGTTCAACTTTAAAAAGGCGACTTTTTTCTGTAAGAGCGCTTTATAAGTTTGCATATACCAAAGAAGAAAGTTTAAGAAAGAATTTACCCTATATATGAGCAATTTCGATCACATACGGGGGATTCCTAGAAACCAAGTCACATGGTGCGTAATTCGTGCGCAAAACACCGGATCGACTCTGGACAAGAGGTTTTGACAAAAAGTTTGTCTATATCTCTACTCAATCATATGGGAAAGGAACGCGTGAAAGCAAAATAAAACGGATCATCCACCCAGACCCGATGCGCAGTCTTCCGTGGTCTAGCGGTAAGACATTCGCCCAGAGATTGGGAGGTGCGCGGTTCGATCCCTAGCTGAGTCAAACCAAGGACTCTAAAATTGGTATGAACAGCTGATCTCTCTAGTGGATTTAGTGCAAAGTCTGGTCGGCCCAGTGTCATAATAGTGTGACTTGGTGTGGTGTACGCAAGCGCTCCTTACATCACAGTGTGGCAGCACGCTTTCAATTGTCCCCAGCGCCGTATCTGATATAACCTAGAAATTTACTGGGACGTTAAAAACTCAATCAACCAACCAACCAATCCGTAGGGGGAGATCGGCGTCATGTGACAACTGTTTAATGTCTGGAGGATTCACCCAATGGCCCTTACCTAGATCTACGTCACAACTTAGGAAAAAAATTTTCCTCTGCACTCGTTCTCGCAGATATTCCACACCTTTTTTCCTGTAGCACGATAAGGACAAAAAAAAAACGCTCCTATTCCCTTTTTAATACACAACTTCACATCAATAGTTGGATAAAATTTAGGTCAGAACCAATCACGGCTCTCTGGCTTGACGATATTTTATTATAATTTCCATGATTCTAATCATTTTTTCTACTATAGACGATAATGAACACACGCATTTTATACTCAATACTTCAGGATGATAGGCAGTCATGATTATAATCAACGATCGTTATCGTTTTCACAGATGTTCTTATGGGGGCAAAAAATCCACAGGCTTTATAAGGATTCATATTTTATCTTTAAAAAAAAAAAAGAAGGAAAAACTCCATACAAGCCTGAGTGATCGTTCTTTGTAGAGGATTAATAATCTTCTGTGTCATGTTTCATAACTATGAAATGTTTTTTGGACAGTGAGAAATGAAAACAGAACAAAAAAAACCTAACTAATTGAGCTGCCGGGTTCGTATTCGATGCTCATTAAGGTTTGTTTTTCGACTGAGCTATATTGCTGTTCACCTAAAGAGTAAAACAAGTCAAAACATACCTTTTTTATTGGAGAGTAACAAAAAAAATGCCATGGAAGTTATATAAAATAACTTGTTACATAAGTTTTGTTTGAATAGTATTCATTTATCTAAACAGTATTTGTTTGTTGTACCGTTAGTACTTTTTACAGAATTCTGTAAACACCATATTCATTATTAGACTCACAAAGATTATCAATCAAAACTGGGGCAAGGTGACCTGGTTGAGCCCGTTCAAAATAGCGTGGTTGCGTAATAATTTTGACCTAAAGCTATCTATTAGGACAAAATTGAGTATCAAAAGTGGTCTGAGACCGTTTTATTTCAACTGCGAAATATTTTTCCCCATCATGCTACAGAAAAGAATACGCATTCTGCAAGAAGGAATGCCGAAGAGACTTGTTTTTCCCAAGTTGTGACCTATCTGTAACTCAGCACCTTTGGCCTCAATTTTAGAGAAACAAAAGGTTACGGCATTTGAATTCCATTATTTTTGTTCCACAGGTAAGCACTGTAACGTCGTCATTGCGGCGAAACGATGAGCCCCCAATACCAGTTAGGCCGTCTGGAATCGCTACTGACTGGTGTGTGTTTGTTATCGCTTGTTGGTGTTGTTGTTTTAAGGACAATGTGCTACAGAAAAGAGACTGGTTTTTCTCAAATTGTGACGTGGCTATAGGTCAGCATCTTTGGCCTCGATTTTAGAGAAACAATTTGTTGCGGCTTTACGTGGTACGTTTAATTATGACTCCTATAGATCTAGGTGCGATTTGATATATACCACCTTTATCGGTCCGAGGAATTCGGGTGATAGTGGGGTAATAATAATGAACAAAATGAACACCTGAGTTTTAACTGCTTCACTACTATGAACGGATATTTTGGTGATTTAAGATTTTATTATAGAAGTAACATATCCTGGCATAACAACAATAATAATAAGAACGATAAAAATAATAATAATAATAATAATAATAATAATAATAATATTAACGATAATAACAATAATTATAATAACGATAATAATAGTTATAATAATAATAACGATAATAATAATAATAATGATAATTATTATTGTTATTATTATTATTATTATTATTATTATTATTATTATTATTATATCTAGATTTACAATATAACAAAAGTGTGTAGATTATCATTTTGAGGTTAATAGGCAATCCAACCTGACCAAGGTTTTTGCAGACTTGTTTACATTTAAGTTTCCCCACTCATGCTTATTGCAGCATCCCAATTTTCTAGGCTAGGTTGTTCTAGGAAACATCTTTTGTTGTGGGGATAAAATGCTATCCACAATCCGAGACATTTCTCTTAGTCCAAGTACCACATTGGTCATACTAATACTTTCTCTTTGAGCTCAATTTATGACATACAATTAATGATCGCCTTCATATTTTTGAGTCACTCAAAATAAAAGGAATGCATGGAATAAATGTTGTGACCCACAATGCAATAAAAATATAAGGACCCAAGTATTGGCCATTCTTTATAAATATAGTGGCCAATAACCCGCGAGATTTTAATCTCCTTTGAAAATGCTTGGACACCATAAAATGGCGGTTACCCGATAAGGCAGACGAGTCGACAACAGAAAATTGTTCGCCTAATAAAAGAAAACAATTCATCCCTCATCTAGAGCAAATGTGTTGCATGCCTGAAATTTCGACTTCAGAAAAGGCTTTACTTTCATTTTTCTATTAAGTCCAACAAATTCAAAATTATTATGCTTCCACATAATTTTATGGTAAGAATAATAAAAGTTATATATATATATATAGCACCCTTCTCCCTAGAACAAGTTCAAGGCGCTTTACAATACGTTAAAATACATATCCATAAGAGGAAAAAAATCACAGCAAATTTTTATTTAGATCGGTAACACCGAATATATTAGTAAAAAATACTTTGATAATTATTGCGGTGTTTAACAAAATGCTTGAAATATTTTAAAGGTATGAATTCAGCAGTGGAGAAAAGTAGGCCCTTAGTGAAAATGCCCGAAATGCCTGCCTTTAGTACGATTTGAACCTTCGACAAAGTAGCTATGGCACGCACCGCCTTTCCACTACCGAGAGAAACATAGCTTATGCCATGTTGCCACTAGTCTACGCTCCTTGAAAAAAGAGTTTTATGAAGAAGGTCCTTGGTTAGCCTCTCAACGCGACTTGTTTACTTGAACGGGAATATCCAAATCGGACCAAAGGCAACCATTGAAATAGGAGGATTTGTTTAAAGTATCAAGGTTCTTTAAGCTTTTTTAAGTATGAATAGGTCTTGCATTCTGTCCAAATGAGACGTAAGTCGAAAGGCTTAGTTTTGAGATATAGGCTTTAAAAGTTTAGAGGGTGTTCAGAAGTCAAATTTTTATGTTTGATATTGATGCTAAAACCATTTCTAAACAGTTTCAACACCTAATTAATGATGCAGTTTCAATATTTAGGTGTTCAAATTTAATTGGTATGATATCCTCAATACCTATGTAGTCGCCTAAACTTCAAAATGTTTAATGTTATTTTCTGAAATTTCACAAGTCCTAACCTGTCGACTTCAAACGGCTAAAACTTCATACTGCATGATAGAGCTTTTCTGTTTGTTGTATCTAAATAAGTTTGTAACACCAATATCTGTCTACTTTCCAATTTCGACTTAAGACTGATTTGGACTGGTTGCAAGACACATATTTTACTACTCCCAATTCACTCGCTGTGGTTGTAGGGCCATTTGGTGGTGACATTTTTTTTTTGTTGGCCGATATACCGTCACAATGACCTTAAAACAACAAAACCAACAAGCGATAACAAACATACACCAGTCAGCAACGGATCCAGATGGCCTAACTGGTCTTGGAGGCTCATCGTTTCGCCACAATGCCGACGTCACACTGCTTACCTGTGGAACAAAATGGAATCATAGTTTCGCCGAAAATTGAATTTGAATACAGCAAAGCTGTTTAGTAGGCCGATGCTGTGAAATTAGTTAAACTAATCTCCGATTACTGATCGGGCAACTTTTTTGCGGTATAGCTGTTACGAGCGCTCATTTACTGTTCGCAATATATTCTGTTTTCCCAAGAAAAGCCGATGTGATGCATTTTTACCGGCTCTGTGGCCTAGCGGTAAGACTCTCGCTCAGAGGTCGGGAGGTGGGTGGTTCGATCCCCGGCCGAGTCAAACCAAGGACTTTAAAATTGGTATCAGCAGCTGATCCGCCTAGTGTCTGGCATTATGGAGTTAGTGCCAAGTCTGGTCGGCTCGGTGTGACTCTGTGAGGATAATGTGACTGGTGTATGGTGTGGTGTATGCAAGCGCTCTTTACATTGTAGCGACCATTATAATAATATCTCTTCGACAGTCTAGTAGCACTAAGTATTTCTGGACCGGATAGCGCTATACTTAAGTCCTAGCACGCAGTAGTTAACTGTGGACCAAAGACCGATAGACACCTCCTGAAGAACACAGCACGGATAAAAATACACCGGCCTAAGAAAGGAGAGTCCGACACTACCGGCTCACCTGCACTGTAACGTGTGGCTACACTCAAGATCTCTAGACTATTTGCTCGTCTCTTCCCTAACTAGATCTATGTTACTAAAGTTGTTAATATATATCGGCGTTTCTTTATTGTATCCTAAAACATGACAGTGTGGCAGCTTGCTTTGAATTATCCCTAGCGCCTTGTCTCATAATTATATTTTCGAAGTTGACTGGGCCGATGGGACGTTAAAAATTCAAACAATCATTCAATCAATGTCTGTATCCCTATAAAAGACGCCCCTCATCCCTTGTTTTAAAACTCTTCGGCTTATTCCACAGACTATAGCCTACTCATCCACAATTGGTTTAGACGCTCGTTCGCGTAATAATCGATCTTTTATATTCTAAATGTTATCCTTAGATTCGAACACGATTTGCGGTAAAACGATTTTCCACCTTTTTCTTTTTGAAGAAGTTAGCCCCTGTTTGCGTCTTTTGCGGCGAAACATGGCGCGTCCCTGTTATCGGCTATTAGTATAACACCTTCCGTAGCACCCATTCTGAACATCATAATTTGAGGAAATTCCCGAAGGTACAATGAGACAAACAACAAAGCTGACCTTTGTCCAATCCTGTCCAGACGTCATAGTTTTATCCTATTTTCATTTTGTGTAACAAAGGTTGTTTTTTTTTGGTAATTCGGAATTATGCAAATCCATTCGTACGCAAATTAAAAAGATTATTCTTCAAGAAATTGCATGTAGTAATAAAAAATTGCTTTTGAAAATTTTGTCGCTTATCCCACCTGCGTCACTGCAGCCACGATAACTGCATTAAATAAAATCAGATTTCATGGCTTATAGAAATGACCTCTACGTAGAGATGAAATCGAGTTTAAAAATGTCTTTGTACTTGGCTTTTTTTTTCTTTACTTTTCATCACAAACCAAGGTCAAGAAACTTAAAACTGGCGATAAGATACAAATTAAGCGAAGATTCTAAATTCTAAAAGATGTTTTAGGTCAAAATTTTTAAAGTCAAGATGGCATTGCTTTTTAAGACGAAAATCTAAAAACTTTCAACTTCAACATGTCTACTTTCTTGACAGATTCAACGGAAAAACAGTTCCCTGGACGTAGAATATTCCTAATTTGAAAATAAAAAATAATTTCTAGTCTTATGAGGTGAGAGACTTTACCATCGTGCATAGATCTATTATTCTTTTATAGTGTGTTTGTAATATTTGTTCAGCAATTTTCCTTGAATTTATATTTAAGCTATCAATCTATTTCTAAATCTAAAAATTTTAAACAATTAATACCTCTCTGTCTGTCTGTCTGTCTAATAGTCTGTCTGTCTGTCTGCCTGCCTCTCTCGCTCTCACTCTCTCTTTCTCTCTCACTCTCTCTTTCTCTCTCACTCTCACTCTTCCTTTCTCTCTCTCTCTTCTCTTTCTCTCTCTCTCTCTCTCTCTCTCTCTCTCTCTCTCTCCCTCCCTGTCTCTTTTTCTTTCCGTGTGCCTGTTCCCCTTCCATCTCTGTCGCATTTAGAACAATCTTAATAAAATAGTTACATAATTTATGTTCAAAATTGAAGCGATATCTTACCCACACCCTTCCCGCTGGTATTCACCTTCAAAAAGTCTAAACTTTCGACTCTCTGGAGCGGAGAGTTTTTGTAATATTCTATCAATTTCACTCACAGCAAGACAACCCTTTAAAACTTAAAAATAGTTACAAAATTTCTAACCATGCATATTATTTTTCAATTTAATGTACCGTACAGCATGAACTAACAAAAGACGTTATCTAATAATCTAATCAAACCGGGTCACACAAAAGAATAGAAAGCAGAGGCAAAAATGTCTTCAACTTATCCTTTTCTTTCTCTCTTTCTATATCTCTCTCTGTCTCTATCTGACTCTGTCTCTCTCTCTCTATTTCTCTTTCTATCTCTGTCGCTCTCTCTCTCTCTTTCTCTCTCTCTCTCTCTCTCTCTCTCTCTCTCTCTCCTCTCTCTCCCTGTCTGTCTTTGAAGATGGAGAAGCCGCAGCCAAATTAATTTTTCTCTGGACCTCCCTAGACGTCACAAATTAAAACTATTCATATTATTCTTTGTTTTGCTTTCTTTCTTTCCTTCTTTCTTTCTATTTCTTTCACTCTTTGATATCCCCCAGGCGGTTCTTTCACTTTTTACCACTCCTTTTTGTGAATATCCTACCTAAATTTTGAATAGTTGAAAAAATACAATTAACTAAATTTATTTGATCAAAGCCTCTGACAATTTATTCCCAAAATGATTTTACTCTAAATTGATTTTATAATTCTGACGCTTTGTAAGTTGTACGTAAGTTGTTCTCTTCCCACCCTTCTCTTTTGCCAATCTCTCTCTTTCTCTTTCTTTATCACTTATTTTATAATTCAGGACTTGGTTCGTTAACTCGATCTGGTTTTTATTATTCGATATCCATAGTCACCGATTTCTTCTCTCTGGACGCGACGTTAAATTCATCATGCTTTAAGCTAAATGGCCTAAATGCATAGATATATATATTTCTTTTCAATTTAGTTCTTTCTCCTCAAGCACACGGCACTATTTATTTAATGATTTAATTCTCTCTTGGCTCGCATTCTCTCCATTCTTTGATCCTCTACGATCAAACCAGGCAGGTTTTCTTGCCTTCACACACAAACTTCTCTCTCCTGCTATTCTAAACCTTATTCCACCCCCCCCCACCCACACACACACCTATCTGTCCATGAGATTTTCATCTTGGCCCAGTTTTAATTTCAATCTTTTGAAAATCTGCAGACAAATCACTGCAGTGGGCCTGGTTAAAAAAAAAGTTTGCTCTTTTCATTAAAAAATATTGATAATAAAAAAACCAAGGCCAATATTATTTGATACACTTCTGATGTCAGAATAAGAATTAGAATCCACAATTCCTCGCTTTAATCAGCAGACAATGCGATCAGCTAAAAAAAACCTCTCTGTCTCAGTATAATGTCTCTGTATGTCTGTCTGTCTGTCTCTGTCTCTCTCTCTCTATCTCTCTCTCTCTCTCTCTCTCTCTCTCTTTCTCTCTCTCCCTCTCTCTCTCTCCTTCTCTATTTCTATGTGCCTGTTTCCCTTCGATCTCTGTCGCACCTAGTAAAATTTTAGTACAATAATTACATACATTCTGTTCAAAATTTAAAAAAAAAAACGATATCTTCCTCATTGCCTTCCCGCTGGTATTCACCTTCAAAAGGTCTAAACTCGCGATTCTCTGGAGCGGCGGGTTTAGTAATGTTTCTTTTAATTTTACTCACAGCACGACTACCCTATAAAATAAAAAAATAAATCAAAAATTTCTGTCCCTTACATAATTATATTTTTAAGAAGTAGATATTATTTATTTGTCAATTTATCGTACCGTACAGCATAAACGAAAAAAAAAACGTTATCTAATCATCAAATCAAACCGGGTCACAAAAAAGAATAGAGGCAAAAATGTCTTCAACCTATCCCTCTCTTTCTCTCTCTCTCTTTCTCTCTCTTGCTATCTCGATCTGTCTCTATCTCTTTCTCTGTATCTCTCTCTATCTCTCTGTCTCTCTCTCTTTCTTTCTCTCTATCTAACACTATCGATATCTCTGTCTCTCTTTCCTTTGAAGATAGAGAAGCCGAGGCCAAATTCATTTTTCTCTGGGCCTCCCTAGACGTTTCAAATTAAACCTATTCATATATTCTTTTTTTTTCTTTCTATTTCTCTCGCTCTTTGTCGCCCCTAATACCCTGGCATTCTACTAAGACTTTCTTCTCACATTCTTTTTTTTTCAGTTTTTGGTTTTAAATTGATTCGGTTCTTTCCCTTTTTACCTCTCCTTTATCAATATTCTACATAAATTGTAAAATTGTTAAAAAAATACAAATATAATTTCTTTGATCAAAGCCTCTGACAATTTATTTCCAAAAGAGATTTTACTCTATTTTGATTTTATAATTCTGACGTTTTGTAAGTTGTACGTAAGTTGTTCTCTTCCCACCCCGCACCTTCTTCTCCCTTCTCCTTTGCCAATCTCTCTCTTTCCTTTTCTTTACCACTTTTTCTTATAATTCAGGACTTTGTTCGTTTTCAGGATCTGGATTTTTTAATTGATACCCATAGTCACCGATTTCTTCTCTCTGAATGCGACGTTAAATTTATCTTGCTATAAGCTAAATGGCCTAAATGCATAGATATATATTTTTTTTCAAAACTCCAGCTCTTTCTCCTCAAGCAGACGGCACTATTTATTAAATTTTGATTTTATTCTCTCTTGGCTCGCATTCTCCTCATTCTTTCAACCTCTTCTATCAAACCAGGCAGGTTTTCTTGCCTTCACACACAAACTTCTCTCTCCTGCTATTCTAAACCTTATTCCACCCCCCCCCCCACCCCCCCACCCACCTATCTGTCCATGAGATTTTCATCTTGGCCCAGTTTTAATTTCAATCTTTTAAAAATCTGCAGACAAATCACTGCAGTGGGCCTGGTTCAAAAAAAAGTTTGCTCTTTTCATTAAAAAATATTAAAAATACAAAACCAAGGCCAATATTATTATTTGATACACTTCTGATGTCAGAATAAGAATTAGAATCCACAATTCCTAGCTTTAATCGGCACACAATGCGATCAGCAAAAAAAAACTTTCTGTCTCAGTATAATGTCTCTGTATGTCTGTCTGTGTGTCTCTGTCTCTTCCTCTCTCTCTCTCTCTCTCTCTCTTTCTCTCTCTCTCTCTATTTATCTCTCTTTTTTTATTAATAATTCTTCATGAAGACATAGACCTATATTCTTGATATATATTTTTAGAGAGAGCTTGAACGCATACTAGATCTGCGCTTCTTGAAAGTGAAACTCGTCTCACCGGAGTTATTTTTTTATTTTATTGTGAAAGAAGAGAGTTTTATAGAAAACCTGATGATTTTAACTTTGCTGTTGATAGTCAATTTAATCTCCGTGTTCTTGAAGTTTTCCCTGGTCAACATCCTCTCTTTGTCTATTTGGGTAGATGATATTCATTTGAAAAAGGTTTACATTGATAAGAAACGCACATTTCACCTCACTCGTAATCGGTGGAGCCTACGGCGGCCTAGGATGGTTGGTTGGTTGGTTGTTTGAATTTAACGTCTCTTTACAACTACAAGGTTATTTCCGAGACGGCGCTTGGGACAATTGAAAGCGTGCTGCCACACTGTGATGTACGGAGCGCTGCATACACCACACCCAGTCACATTATCGTGACACCGGGACGACCAGACTTAGCACTAAATCCATAATGCCAACACCAGGCGGATCAGCTACTAATACCAATTTTAAAGACTCGGCCGGGGATCGAACCCGTACCTCCCGATCTCTGAGCGAGTGTCTTTACCGCGAGGCCACAGAGCCGGTCAGGGAGCCAATTTTACGTAGGTTGAGGTGTCCACATTTATAAATATTTGTCTTTGACAAAATTTACAATCTGTCACGCAGACAACAACAAAACAAGACAAAAACGTAGTTTGTGTTTTGAGCAATACTTCAAAGCCCACTTAAATGACACACACACTATGCGCTTTGGATATCTTATACGATGTTCATCTCTCTAAAGTTTAAAATTGTTAAATTTTTTATGTGAATGGAAAGAAAAATGAGCTTAGTTAGTTACAAGCGTGTGATTTTAACATAAACGTATACTTTAGAATAAATTGGTTTTAGATTATTGTGCAACATTATAAAACACTTATAGATATACGGGAAATGTATTGCCGAAACAAGATGGATAATTTTTGCGTGAAACGGACCATAGTTATACATTCAATTGAGGCATTCACAATATCGAATCAACTCTCTTTTACCTAAAGAACATGGTATGAACACAAAATGAATTACTGCTTTTGGGGCTGAAATTCTTCATCTTGATTTATAGCCATAGTTTTATATCAGTTGTTTGTTTTGTTGCTTTTTTTTAGACAGAATATTCCTCTTAAAACCAACACATATTTTGAAGAAAACTAAGCTTTTTATTACTCATAATGATAAATAGCTTTTCGGGCAGAAAAGTATACAACTATTTTATTAATTATGTTGTAAAATGATGTTTACGTTTTATTATCATTTGGGATTTTGTCTTAAATTATAAGAAATAATTCTTATCCTTTGTTTTGAACAATAGACAATAATACTATGTTTAAATATTGGAATTACTTGCTGAACATTAAAAGTGTTCTGAAACGAAATGTGTAAACAAAACTGTGTCCTTTTGTAACCGCGGATTCACATTTTTTTTACATAAAATTAAGAAACAAAATATTAACATGTTTCATTTAATCTCAATATCCTTCTTTTAATTTAATGGTGCCAAAAACTAATAAAAATAATAATAATAAAAATAATAATAAACATTACTAGTATAATGATTACAATAATACTATTCATGATAACAATGAAAACTAATAATGGATATATATAATAATCATATTAATAATAATAACAATAAGGAATATAACAATGCTAAAAAATATAACTTGTATAGCGCTTTTTCTAAAAACAATAGCTCTAAGCTCTTCACGTCATGTTGAAAACCATAAAATACAATTATATAAATACAAATACAGGACAAAAATACCACATAAAACACATTATACAAACAGTGATACATCTTTCAAAAATAGGTTTTGTTTATATATAAGTTTTCATATGGATTTCAAAAGATCAATGAAGTATATTATCTTCTATTATCTTACTCTTAAAACAGCTAGAGGGCGTGTTTTGGTTTCCTTTACAAGAAGAAAGATACGTAGATTTGTTTCAGGTTTGAATGGACTTAAATAAGTTTACATTAAGCTGATCTACGGGGTCTTTGATCACAAAGGACATAAAGATAGAAACTGTGAATGGTTTTTCCATGCTGTCCACCCAGTGTCGTTATTAAATACTGCATCTCTAGGTCTAACGTGTAAAAATCTGTTTGACAACGCCGAATACCTTTGTATCAAATGCTAGTATATCAACATCCTTTCAAGCGTAGCTAGTATGTAAAGACAATATTTTTTCATCTCAAAACAGAATTCTTCTTTGACGACATTATCATTGTGTTTATACAAAAAGAAACGTTATTTTTAGCAGGCTCGTGACTATGAAGAACCCCATGATTGACTGCTATTGCGGGTTCTAAGGTAAAACAAATATTAACCTCAGTAGTTTAAGAATGCCGGTGTATTTTTAGCACTGCTCTAAGATCGCAGTGCCTTTAGGAGGCAATGGCCTTTGCTGCTGTGACAAATAATTGACATCTTCGGCTCACCGTCGTGGAAGCAAACCGTGAGAGGGATTCATGAAGAAGACGTAAGCCAAAATAATAGACTAAATCGAACGGGAGCCTAAATTTAGGCCAATACTCATATTTATGGACTTTTTCTAGTCTAAAATGTGGGCCTAAAGTCATACGCTTCCTAGGGGTGGACTAAGGAGTACAATTTGAGCCTTAGTCTCTATCTTCTCTATAAAAAATGATGTTAACCTTGCCGAATTTAAAGCCAAAAGGAGAAGATTTCAGGTTAAATTAGTATATTTTTTAGAAGCTATTTGGATGCTTTGGGGATTTCAATTAAATTCTCATAATTAAAAGAAACTTTTAGATTTTTGCAGGAAATGAGAGATTCCCTCTCGACATGCCGTGTATAAAAACAAAAGTTTGATAGACTTTTATTCTTAATTTATCTACTTTTCCATAGTTTTTTTTTCTAGGATATTAATTTGGCTTCCGGGAATTCCCGCATATTTTTTATGTGGTTATTCTTAATCAAAAATTGCTTATGAATACAGACTAGACTAGAAAAAAATTTATGACTACAACAATTTCAGCCCTAGGCCTACGACTTTCCTATGAATCAGTCTCCATAACTGAGGATCTTTCGGTTGCCTCCCACGCCCCATTCATCCCTGCAACTGAAACTTCATGTACCTTGGTCGGGTGGCTAACATGGATACTCAAAACAATTCTATCACGCTAATTAATTTTTTTATTAACGCATTGGAAAACTCGTTTTGAACATTCTAAATATTTGAGCAAAATCACACTACTGATTTAAATTTGAGGCAGCCAGGATAAACCAGACACAAATCGGAGTATTGCCATCTTAAACTATTCTTAACATTTTCCTCTCTTTTTCTGAATACCCTGAAGGTTATTGCATCAGTTCTTTCCACAAATAATGGATAAACCAAATACAATTTTGCTGGCTTTGTTTTTTAGCTCTGAAATATAGTACGTCCAGTATATTGAGCGATTGCCCTGCGAAAATTTCGACATCCGCACATTTGGCTCTAACGTTATTTGCAGGACACATTGCTAGATAGCCCAGCGGGTAATGTGCGAAACACACACGCGCGATTACACACACACACACACACACACACATACACCATCACTAAGTGCCTATGAGAAGACGTGTAGAGCGAATAATTGCTGTGACATTAAACCTGACCTGACTGAGCCCCTGATTATTCTATTTTCATGAGCATCATAATGATATGTTTCCCTTTTTTAGCTGACCATCAGAATGTTATGGAATTAAATCAATACATTAAATATTGGTGCCAACACTTCCTATTTTTTTTTAAGTTTGTAGCACAGTCAATGTACAGCTGCCTTATTTTAAAAAAAAATCGCATTGTGACACGTCAGGATCAGTGCCCACATCGATATAAAAATTCAATTAATAATAAGGGCTAGTTTAACAGACCTATTAGTCAATACGAACAACAACAACAACAACAATAATAATAATAATGATAATGATAATAGTAATAATAGTGATAATAATAATGATAATAATAATGATGACAAAATAATAAAAATAATAGCAAAATAATAAAAATAATAACAAAAATAACAATAATTAGAATAATAATGACAATAATAATAACAGTAATAGAAATAAAAATAATAACAACAATAATGATATTAAAAAAAATTATAATAATAACAATTATAATAATAATAATAATAATAATAATAATAATGATAACAATAATAACATTAATAATAACATTACTAAAAATAATACTAATAATAATAATAATGATATTAATAATAATATTAATAATAATAATGACAGTGATAGCAATATTCTCAGCAGCAACATCAACAGAAACGAGGATCAATCATATCAGCATCTCTCACGCTTATCCACTCAATTACACCGTAAATTCCTTACCTACCAAGACCTTTCATCCTATGACTGAAACACACGAAAATCGACTCAACAGCTAAAAAGCCGGTGACATATTTTTATAAGCAAAATCCTTTTAAGAAGCTCTAATCATTACATAAAAAGTAACGTAAAATTAATTAATATTCATCACAATGCTTTATTACTCGATGCAGCCGCACACATTGGATTAATGAGATGACAAACAACAGTTGTCAACAATCAAAATATAAACTGTAAAAAAGAAATAAAATTCATTGCAGTTGAAATGTGTCAACTCTCGGTGATAATACGACGTTTGTTAAAATGCTTCGAGACCTGCGGGTAGAAGCTGTTCACGAATCGGCTTGCGCATTTGAATGTTTTCTCCGACCGTGTGGTTGAAACACAAACTGAACTTATACATTTTCCTAGAGTTTGAAAACAAAATTAACTTCGTATTAAAATCAGTATCGAAAAGAAAAATTAAGGCTTCGATCAAATTTTAAAAAAAGATAACAAGGTAGTGCTTTTTGGTTTTTATTCTTTGAGAGTGGGTTTAAAGCATCTGGGAAGAAAAAAAACAGCAAACAAAACAAAGTACAAATGGAAAGGGACAAAGATAAGCTTTTTAGATTTGACATAACTATTAGCACCAGTCCTGATGATGTAACAGTCTACAATTTAGTCGTGACTTTTTTCCCCTGAGGTTATATCGATAGTTGTTTTTATCGTGACACAACTTTATCGATAAGCCGCATTGAGGCAATCTCGCGAACAATGTGCAAAGAAAGTGGCCATTCGAAAATTAGGGCTGCAAAGGTAGATGTGAAATGAGAAATAGCAAACAAGTCCATGTCAAGGCTTCTTTTTTCACAGCTTAGCACGTGCTTACGCAAAAACCTAGACTATAACATAAGATTACACAAATGTACCTTAATTCTGTCCACAGAAGAGCCTCATCGTATTTTCAGGATGTTGTGGTAGTTCACATACTGACCCGACCGCTTTGATGGGGAAGGCCGGGTCTTATAAAATGACCCAAATTAAGTGAACTATTAGGCCTTCGCGAAAGTCGAGTTTTTACTCATACCTTATTTAGCAGTCAGTGTGGAATTTCAATTTTGTTTGATAACACCAGAAACATAAGTTTAATTAAAACGGGTTATTAAACATTTCCTTTTCACTGTACGAAACTGTCATAGACTCTCTGTGTTTATCATATCTAATAATTATTAGGAATATAAAATAATAAAAATAATGTTAATACATTTGTATGTAAATATTGTCAGGGTGACACTTGAGCATAGGGCTATGTTCTTTTTGGTTTGTGCGCCATACAAAAAAAGTCAATATTATTAATTTGCATAAATAAGCGACCAGAATAAACCAGTCTCAAGTCACAATTTTGACGTTATAAATTACATGTATTAACATTCATTAACACTGTGTTTCATGTCCTTAAAGAAGTTGAAAAAAGTTATTGTTTTACCTTATCTACAATAAAATGGTTTAGAATAGAGCAAATCTATAGGAGTCAAACTCAAAGTTAGTTAGAGTAACTTTTGAATGATTTACTCTCGTTGCCTCCCATAATTATATTCTTCTTCTTATTTACACAGCTTCAATCTTTCTATTAGATTTAAATCTCCTCTAACATGTTGAGCAAAGTCGATATTTTCATTCCAGCTTTGGCGTTAGGTACTTTTTTAGTTTATTTTGCTTTTGGCAACCTCGGATTAATTGTTAGTAAAAAAACTTTTTCAATTAGGCTGGGGCAGCGTGGCTGAGTGGTTAGCGCGTCGGACTCGAGATCTGGAGGTCGCTGGTTCAATTCCCATCCATGCCATGTTGCAATAACCTTGGTAAAGCAGTTGGCCTTAACATTCCCCAGTCCACCAACCTGTAATATGGGTACCCAGCTTTTGAAAATACGATATGCCCCTGCAACAACCTGCAATATGGGTTTAAAAGTGGCCTTTAAATGTACTGGTCTGCTAAGGCATTAAAAGTGCCGCTCTGTAGCGACACAGTTACGCTGAGTAATGAAGCCGCATCTCCCGAAAGAGATGAATATAGTGTTTAAAAAAAAAGGATTTTAAAATCACTTTTTTCCCCATCTGCCTTCGATTGTTCAACTCGCCTCGCAGTTTTCATGTAGATGAGGCTTGGATAAAAGGTCGTGGTTCTGTCGGTTGTGATTGATGAACAAAATATATAAAGGCTTGGCAAAGACATTAAGACTGTCATAAAACATCGTTTACCTTGTATCCCTCACAAACTTCATTATTAGTTTTAGTTAAGTTCTGTTGGAAATTTTATCCAAAAAAGCTTACAGCTTAAAAGAAATGAAAGAACAACTCATTACAAACTAAAGTCACCAGTGTGTCAGTTTTAACTCATTTATTTAATAAAGAACAAATAAATGAAAACAAGTATGCCTATCTCGGCCAAGTACATCTTCCACACAAACTCTTCCAAATATGTCCATTCAACCCTCTTTACATCCACATAAAATTCATCTGCACAGAAAATCTGTCGGATAACAGAAAATCTGTCGGATGTGAAAGTGGACACAAAATTTCGTCCTGCTTCGAAACCAACGCATTTTGGTTCTGACCATTTTTATAATTATGGCTTGGTTTAAGAAAGTCATAACATTACTATTCATTATAACTTTCTGTGTTTGTTTTTTTTTATCGGAAAATACTTTGTCCTCCATCATAAACGACAGATTAACGAAGTTTTGTCACAACCTCATATTATATTTCGTACAAGCCTTGCTAATGCCCGCGCGCAACCACCGGTGCCCCCCCCCTCCTCCCCCCCTCCCTTCCACACTCGACGTGAGGAGACAGTAATGCGGCCCCTCCGCTTGCTCTCCAATCGCCACCACAGCGCTCACGACAGCAGTTCCATGTTATACAACCACGTTCTTGCTCCCCCCTCCATTTCTCCTTCAAATACGGTCTCTTCCTGCACAAACCCACAGACTGTAGCGTGCGGACAGTGAATGCTTATTCATGCTATATTTTCTTCGTGGGCACGTCAAAGGCAACTTTTTTTTAAAAACTTTGATATAAGTCCATTAAAAGTTAGTAACTTTGTTTACATAAATGTTATTGTGTGATAATTTCTAGCCTTACTGATTTCCAGAGATATTGAGAATAAAGATGCTTATTTCACTGCTAGTTTTGTTGGAAAAGAGGCAGAGCTAGAACAAGGGCTTTAAGGTGAGATGCAACACTTACACTTTTTATGTGTTTTAAAATATTAAAATTACTGTCCTTTGTTTTTGTTGGGTTTTTTTTTGCCCATTTTTAAATCCTTTTTTGATTGCATAATTATTTTAATACACTTTATTAATCCCATTCGGGAAACTTAGCTTCGTTACTCAGCGTAACTTTGTAGTCACAGAGCAACGCCACTAATGCCCCGACAGACCAGTGCATTGCAAGGTCGGTTGAAACTCATATGCAGGGCGTTGCAGGCCCATAATTATAACAAGTTCAAGAAAAGCCTGTAGCTGGGTACCATTTTACAGGTGGGTAGACTGGGGAAGTTGGGGCAAATTGCTTTCCCAAGGCAACTGCAACGTGGCATGGTCGGGAATCGAACTCACGACCTCCAGATCTAGAGCCCGACGCGCTAACCGCTCTGCCACGCTGATAGACCAGATATACGTTTTTTATTATCACTATTTAACATATCTCATTTTTTTAAAAATTGACTTACATACCCGCATATGTAGTCTTCTTATATTTATCAGTATGGCTTAGAGAAAACATCCCTCAAAATATTGTGCTGCAATAAGTTGCATCATTGCTTTTACGTTCACTAAAACCCGTACGATGCTGCTACTGATGGTGCACCATCGCTTCTTCGGCTGCAACTATGACTCGTATGCCGCTGCTGCTAGTACTGCTACTCTTACGCTATTACTTCGACTCTAACGATCCTGCTACTACTGCTTCTACTCTTACGCTGCTGTTACTACTACTTCTACTCTTACGCTGCTGCTGTTACTACTGCTTCTACTCTTACGCTGCTGCTGTTACTACTGCTTCTACTCTTACGCTGCTGCTGTTAATACTGCTTCTACTCTTACGCTACTGCTACTACTACTGCTTCTACGCTGCTCTATGCTACTGCAACTACTACTGCTGCTATTCTTACGCTGCTGCTACTCTTACGCTGCTGTTACTCCTACTGCTTCTACGCTGATCTACGCTACTGCTACTACTACTGCTTCTACGCTGCTCTACGCTGCTCTGAAACTACAACAACAACTACTACTACTACTACTACTACTACTACTACTACTACAAGTGCTAGTACTTCTCTTATTCTGCTGCTGCTACTACTACTGCTTCTACACCACTCTGCAACTACTTCTACTTTTACGTGACTACTTCTCTTACGGTGCTGCTGCTGCTACTATATGCGACTGCTACTACTACTGCTTCTACGCTGCTCTACGCTGCTCTGCAACTACTACTACTACTACTACTACTACTACTACTACTACTAC
>BMAT01001392.1:34051-45991 GCA_019649035.1 Elysia marginata | reverse complement strand
ACATTTACACAAATGATCAGCCAGAGTTTGACCTCACACGCCGGTTCGTCTATGCCGATGATCTCTGCCTTGCTACCCAATCGACATCTTTCAACGCAATCGAGACCAGACTGACAGATGCTTTGAGCAGTCTGTTTAACTATTACATTGAAAACTCGCTGAATGCCAACCTGAGCAAGACACAAGTGTGTGCATTCCACCTGAACAATCACCAGGCAAATACCAAGCTTGAGATCACCTGGAACGATCAACCGCTGAAGTATGACGAGCATCCAGTTTATCTTGGAGTCACCCTGGACAGAACTTTGTCCTTCTCACAGCATGCAATGAATGTCAAGGCAAAAAGAAACAGTCTACTTTGGAAGTTAGCAAACTCCAACTGTGGAGCAGACCCTAAAACATACGCACCACAGCATTGGCCCTTTCCTATTCTACAGCAGAATACTCTTCCGCAGTATGGGCCAGATCATGCCATGCAAAGAAAGTTGACGCAGAGTTGAACAACGCTTGCTGCATCGTGACTGGACAGCTAAAACCTACACCACTTACGCTACTGTACAGGACAGCAGGGATCGCTCCACCGGATATCCGCAGGCAGACCCATGGAAGCACAGAAAAACACAAACAAGAAACAGACTTAAGACACCCTCTGTTTGACCACAGTTATCCCAGAGTCAGACTCAAGACAAGAAAAAGCTTTAGAACTGTGGAAAGCGTCCAACCAGATCAAGCGGCAAGCCACCGCCTTGAGTTAAGGAACACATGGGATAACACAACAAACGAAGCCATCCAACCCCCAGAAGAACAACTTCCGTCAGGAAGAGAACTGCAGAGAAAAGATTGGGTGACCCTCAACAGAACAAGGGCAAAAGTTGGAAAGACAGCCAGCACACTGCACAAGTGGAAACTGAGCCCCAACAGCTAGTGCCCATGTGGCAACCGGAACCAAACAATGGACCACATCCTATCTGAATGTACAGAAGGGCCTCACTGCACCAACCAGGACCTGAAGGACTGCACTGATGCTGTCCAGGCCTGGATCATACATTGGCGCGACAAGATATGATGATGACTAAACTACCGGTACGTCCTAAAGATGTAGCATTTTATTGTTTTGTATTAACTATTTTTAAAGTAAATTGGACGACCTTTCAAATGAATATTGTTTGGACTTGATTCGCTGACAAATAGTGCCAGGTTTTCTACATGTGTATTTTGAACACTGATCGAAGTTTAAAATTTATAACAATCAAATTTTCGCCAACTCCCCAATCATGCACCCTTTTGAAATCTATACGAGAACAACTGGCAGCCATTTTCCTGTCTGATTAAACATGTTTGGGGCCCCTTTAAATTAATGAATGGCATTTTTAATTTATCGCTTTTCCAGGAACATCTACAACGCCGACTCTTTGCCCGGCCACCTGTTAACATTGCAAAACAGCTGTTCGTTGTCCTCTTTACAGGATTTTCTTTCAACGCTAACAGTAACACATTGAAAAGTTAAAAACACTAAACTTTATAGGAAGGGTTGAATTTTATTTTGATGTAAAAAACGTTATACACAATGTTCAACTTCAAGTAACCCTTCAAACCTCGGCTTAAAAACCAGTAAAATTACAGATCTACACCCGGATCCCGCCCTGTGTGGTGGGTTTGGGGTGCCTATCTGAAAAATATAAAAGTGGATCTGCAGCTATAGTGTAACTGTAAGTCACCCTGATTTATCTCAGTAGTCTAGTACTGGCAATTTCTAGCTACTTCCAACACTGGGTTGGACTAAAACTAAAAGCCGGGTTGCAAATGACCAATGAAAAAGGGCAGGAGTTACATTCTTTATTAGGTTTATTAACTGCAGAAGGTTACTTACAAGCAGGTGTTGATTTACAGATTGATTTTTTACCATGAAATTGAGAAAAAAAATTTTAATGTAAAAAAAAAAGCTGAAATCAGCTTAACCCTTTCCCCGGCAACTGGGTGTAACACACCCGGACTCGCTGTTTTCATGCCTATATCTTTAAGTAGGGTTGAAATACAAACTTCATACTTTTAGTAATCCTCTACAGCACTAAAATCAATGTGATAACGAATTCAAATTTTTCTTTTTGAAATTTGTTTTTTCAAATTTTATCATTGAATTTTTTACATACAGTCCCTGGCGACTGGGTGTAATACACCCGTACACTTTTTTGTGTAGCATGTAGTAATAAAAAATACCTTCTAAACTAAATTTTGTATGGATGGATTAATGAGAATAAAAAGAGTGATGTCCAATCAAATTTTTAACCGGTCATTAAAAGAATGTAAGGTACCAAAAGCATGGAAAACGTCATGTATAGTGCCTGTTCCAAAAAATCAAACTGTTCAATGTATGAATGATCTTCGACCCGTTGCGCTAACTTGATGTGTAATGAAAGTATTCGAAAGATGTGTGATGCTACATTTGCAGCCTTTGGTTTCAGAGTTTCTTGATCCTTTACAGTTTGCCTATAGAGCAAAAAGAAGTCTTGACGATGCTATTCTACTTTTACTAAATAATATATATACTCATTTGGAACAACCTCGTACGGCTATTAGATTAATGTTTTATGATTTTTCTAGTCCTTTTAATACAATGCAACCTCACAACCTTTGTAACAAAATGTCACATGTGAATATTTCCTCATCTGTTATTTTATGGGTGCTAGATTACCTTACTCTTCGACCTCAATTTGTGAAATTAAACACAAAAACATCGTCCCGTCTGATAGAAACAAATACTGGGGGACCGCAGGGTACAGTTCTCTCCCCTTTTCTTTTTTCCATCTATACTTCTGACAGCAGATCCTCCCACCAAAACTGCATTATTGCAAAATATGCTGAGTTGCTGACGATACTGTAATGACTGAATTAGTGACTGGCGACAGAGACACCTCTTACCTTCTAGAAATAAATAACTTTGTTGATTGGTGTGACAATAACTATCTTGAATTGAATGTTGATAAAATAAAAGAAATGGTTGTTGATTTGAGGAAAAATAGTTCGTCACCAGAGGCAGTGAAAATAAAAGGAACAGAATTAAAGTTGAAAGAGTTAACAGTTTTAAGTACCTTGGAACTACTATTGACAATGGTCTTACTTGGGCGCAAAATACTGACAATACCGTTCATAAGGCAAAGACAAGAATGTACTGCCTACGCAAGCTTAGGTCTTTTAAAGTAAATCAACAATTGCTTCAAATATTTTACTCATCTTTTGTGAGCAGTGTTTTATCATTCGGCCTTATATGCTGGTGGGGGGGGGGGATTTATATAAGTACGACAAGGAGCGCCTGAACAAGATTATTAGGAAAGGGGGTCGAGTGGTGGGTAAAAACCAAGACGATTTAGACACTATCTGCGAAAGGAGAACAAAACAAAAGGCAGACTGTATACGAAATTATCTAACACACCCTTTATGGACAGAGTTTAACACGAGAGTCATCGAGCATAGTGGAAGGCTAAGGGCCCCAAAAGCTAGAACACAGAGATACGCTAACTCGTTTATGCCTAGATCGATTTCGTTACACAATAAAAATTTGAAAAGAATATTTCCCACAATCTAGATCTAAATACTCCATGCTTATATTGCCAATAATTTTTATTCTACGAATATACTTTGGTTGCTTTTTGATTGCTTTTTAAGAGTGTGATATTAGTATATAGATAATTATTATATATATAAAAAGGCTGTGATTTAAAGTTAAAGTTAATGATTATAAATACTTACATTTTTAATTTATACGTTCTATGTCTATGTTCATAACTGTTTTTTTGTTTTTATGAGAAGCTTGTCCCAAGAATTTCCCCTGGTGGGATCAATAAAGAATTTTGAATCTTGAATCTTGAATCTTGGCAATGTTGGATAATTATGTTAATTTTTTGCGACTGAGGCGTGTTATTTTGTACAGACCATAGCCTGTGTTGATCCAGCCTTAAGTTTGTTTTTACTAATCGGTGGTCGCTCGTTACAAGGGTCCCATCGTAGGATCTTGCGTTCGTTAGTAAATGTTAATGACGTTTTTGACAAATGATATTTTTTTTATACACTTCATTAATCCCTTTCGGGAAATTTGGCTTCGTTGCTCAGCGTAACTGTGTCGCCACAAGAGCAGCGCCACTAATGCCCTAGCAGACCAGTACATTTCAGACCACTTTAAAACCATCTGCAGGGTGTTGCAGGCGCATAGCACATATTCAAGAATTGCCTGTAGCTGGGTACCCATTTTACAGGTGGGTGGACTGGGGAAAGTTAGGGTAAATTGCTTTCCCAAGGCAACTGCAACACGGCATGGTCGGGAATCGAACCCACGGCCTCCAGATCGCGAGTCCGACGCGCTAACCACTCTGCCACGGTGGTTATATATATTGATTAATTTTCCTGTTGCTTTGTCTCTCTATTGTCCTTTTCATGTTGTTATGTGTCTGGATGCGTGGTTGAAGGCACTATTGGTGATAAATAAATGTCTCTCTCCGTTCTCGTTTCGTATTCCTTTAGAGAAACTGCCAACACAACTGTCTCCTTTTTGTCTTTTTCCAATTTTTGCGTTGAAGTCCCCAGCTAATATAAGAATGGTATTTTTACCTATAGAATCTAGTGTAAGGGTCAGGTCTTTGTAGAATGATTCTAGCTCCTCTGGGTTTTTTAGCACTCTGTCTGTGGTGGGGCCATAAACATTCTCAATGGAGATATGTTTTTTCTTTTTTTCTTTTTCGGACAACATGGCTGACACCTGTTGACACTGGGCTTCGGCTCAGTGGATCGTCTTAAGTTTCTCGGATTTCCCAATGAAAATATATGCTTGTCTATTTCTTTATGTCAAAAGAATGTACACGTGTGTCTTTTTCTTCATGTTGAAATAATCTACATTTGTATTTCTTTACAGTAAAAATATCTGCTGGTCTATTTCTTTATGTTGAAAGAATGTAGGCCTATAATACGTGTCTATTTTTTCATGTTAAAAGAATCTAATTTTGTATTTCTTCATATTGAACTTGAAGGGAAGAACCTAGGTCTGTGTCATTATTCCTTCATGTTGAAAAAGTCTTAAAACTCTTATTAATATGCTTGTATTTCTTCACGTTGAAAATTTCTATGTTTGTTTGTTTATTTTGAAAGTGTTTGTATTTCTTTAGATTGAAAATATCTACGTGTCTATTTCTTCATGTTGAAAAGAAGAATGTGCGTGTCTATTTATTTTCTTAATGATGAAAGAGTCTTATGCCTTATTTCTTCATGTTGAAAGAGTCTTATGTCTTTTCTCCGTGTTAAAAGAACCTACATCTCTATTTCTCCATATTGAAAGAATCTGCACACTAGTTACTTCATGTTAACTATGTCTGTGTTTCTAGAAGAAGAAGAATATATGTTTGTATTACTTCAGGTTGCAAGCTCCTGCTATTTGTATCATTTCATGTTTAAAAAAATTTAGTCTCTATATCTTAACGTTGAAAGTATCGACTGTATTATTTCAATAAATATGGATTCTTAAATTCCACAGCTATAAATTACAGTTTGTACTAATTGTTATACATAAACTTTAGTGATAGTAGCTTTCCACCCCAGCGTAATTTTTGAGAATATTTATTTGAGTATGCGCATATTCAGGCGGCAGATTTTTTGCCTCAATTTACTTGTTCAGTGATTCAATACTGATGTTTTAAATTGAATCTGAGGATTTCGAATTAATTTTCTGAGAACAAAGAAGGTGGGGTATGAATGCTTAGGTATGTGGGATAAAATGTGTTTAAATCTCTTGGACTCAAGGTTTAAGTTTTCATCTCTTTAATTCAAGATATTATTAGAATAGCCGTGAAATATAGTCTTTTTTCACAGGTTTCAACATAATCTTTACAAAGTGTAACTTTTTTTAATGTGTAAGATCGAAAAAAAAATTTATTGTTGAAAATGACAAATACCAAATGTTAACGTCTTCTAAAAATTGATTTAACTAGCAATTGGAGATTGAAAAAAAAGAAAAAATTGTTGGGGTATTGGATTTCCTACAAGAAGCGCTATTGACGCATGCTGCGAGAAAAACGCCCCTTGTTAAAACGTTGGATCCAACGAGTATCAAGTTTTCCAAACTCGATCCAAGGAGGGAAGCGAACCCAATCCTTGGCTCCAGTACACTAGTAAAATTACATTTTAAACTGCAAAGGCTTTAATAGACTTCACGCCTTTCAACACTCGCAAATTTATTCTGGGCCTTTGTCTATATTGCGAGTCTTGGACAGTATGTTTGAGAACACCAAGATGCCTTCTACTTCAGCTGTTTCTATAGTGCTTAGTAACAAGAAACAAAAGTGTCTTTCGTTTGTGACAGTACTTCAGATTATTGACGGAGATGAATAGATCTATCAAGAGATTCTCTGTGTCTGACTGTCTGAACTAGATCTAGAGACCTAGAGTCTAGATATATATTAGAAAAGGCTCTCAACTTCGCAGCAAAACATACAACAGTAACCCCCAAAGACATGCACATAATTCAACACACCAAACAAACGCTTCTGTACTATAAGAACGATCCCTGGTGCAAAAAACCTCGTGTTTTGACATAAGGATGGGGAGCTTTGACGGCGCCGAGACATGTGAGCTCGTTGGTCTCTACCTACTAACTCAACTTCAAAGCCTAGACGTGAACGTTGGATTGTATAGAGACGACGGACTGGCAGTGTCAGACAAAAGCCCAAAACAAAACGAAGATATGAAAAAGAAAATATGCAAAATATTCAAGAACACTGGACTAAGTATAACAATAGATGCAAACAAAAAAGTTGTCGATTTTTTAGATGTTAGTTTCAACCTGCAAAACGAGTGTTACAGACCATTCATGAAACCCAATCAAACTACAAACTATGTGCACAAAAACAGCAACCACCCGCCCACCATAATAAAGAACATACCGAGCAACATCGCTAAGAGGCTATCAACCATTTCAAAAAATAAAAAGATCTTTGAGGCCACAACCACACCCTACAACGAGGCTCTAAGAAAAAGCGGTTATCACCAAACTTTAAATTACACCGAAGAGCAAATAGCGCACCAGAAAAAAAGAAACAGGAGCAGAAACGTGTTATGGTTCAACCCCCCTTTCCATAAATGCGTCCAAACCAACATTGGAAAAAAATTGCTGAGCCTCGTAGATGTACACTTCCCAAAGTCAAACAAGTTGTCGAAGACAATCTACAGAAACTACGTAAAAGTGAGCTACAGCTGTCTGCCCAACATCAAGCAGATCATCACCACGCACAACAAAAAGGTCTTACAAGCATCCCAGAATAATGAAGAATCAAAGAACAATCCAGGAAAACAATGTAATTGCAGAAAAAAACAAGATTGCCCAGTTGAAGGAGAATGCCTCAAAGAAAATGTAATCTACCAAGCAATAGTGGAGGAGAAAGAAACAAAAACCACCGAAACGTACATAGGCTTAACACAAAACACATTCAAGACAAGATACAACCTCCACCTCTCCACCTTTAGACTAAGCCATAAGAGAAAAAGCACATCTCTTAGTGACTACATCTGGAAAATTAAGGACAGAAATAATAGTTTCAAAATAACATGGAAGATCCTTACACAAACAAAACGCGTACAGGCCGGCAACGACAGATGTGACTTATGCACCACAGAAAAACTTTTCATATTCACAAACAAACATGCCTCATCCCTAAACATAAAAACGGAAATTTTAAACAAGTGCCCACACAAAAGAATTTTTTACGCACCGTGCGGAGGAAACAGCACAGAGGAAGTGACGCAGCGCAACCAGTTCCCTGAAGAGTCAAGACGACGCAACAACGTTGTAGGAACTCAAGGTCAATAGCGCTTGGTACTATTCACGCAGGATGCGTCAATAGCGTTTGGCACTATTCACGCAAGATGCGTCAATAACAACGTCCTTATTTAAATGATAATAAACATTTGGTCTAAAGTCTTATGTCGCTCTATCAAGGACTGGCGACACAACATCGATATACCACCTATCTACAAATAGAAGAACCAGAAATGTGGGATTGAATTACAAAGAGTTCCTGTGAACTATTGTATTGAGGTGACTACTTCATCCCGAGCATTATCGGGCATTCAGCTGGTCTATTATAACTCCTCGTATAACTTACTTGATGCTGGTCACATGTCTGCAATCGTAGAAATTTTTGTCTTTCACTTGTTTTTAGGCACCTCGTTGTGAGTATAACAAATAGTTGAACCGCTCTTTGTCTGTGACCATAGGCCGCTCCTCAGCAGCAACATCGTTGACTTCTTTCCAAAGCGTTAAAGATTGTACAAACGAGTGCTTTTCCTTAGCTTCTATATCTAAATGTAAAGATGAAGAGCCATCAGAATGTCCAGGTCCTGTCTCATTAGTAATAGTAGATCTAGGCTTATATTGGAGAAGCTTTTCTGTGGCTTGAGCTCTTTTTACAAGCTCTTTTTTTACCACTCTGGTTCTGGCCATTATCTTTTAAGTAGATTTTTAACTGTGATACAGTCATACACTCAAAACTTGCCATTTCGTAATTACGAAAAAAGATTTTTTACTGAATTTGGATATATAGATCTGTACATATTTAGATATCTAGCAAAAAGTGTTTAGAATAGAGTACAATCTCTGAACCACAGACATTGAGATCTCCACTATCACAGACTGGCCCGCCGGACCGGAACTTGCCAATGGGTTTTGAAAAAAATACAAATCTCCAGTTTCGGTTCGGTGTTGAGAATACTCAAATCAAGTTAAGTAGCGCAAGGACAGACACTTTGCCCTCATCGCTGGCTTTCAATAGGTCTTATGTAAAACGGACTTAATACAGTTTCTATACCTGTGCTTGCTTTTAAATATGCAGATTGAAATTTTTCTTTCAGATTGTTTTTTATGAGGTAAAAAGATTAAGTTGTGCTAAGAAAATCTTTTCTAGGACTTTTAATAGGTAAGGTACATTAGAAACAGGTCTATAGTTTTTTTAGTTCTTTGGAATCTAAATTGCTCTTCCTTTTAAAAGGTTTTACAACTGCTTGCTTAAAAACAGATGGAACATGCCCTGAACTTATAGATTATTTAAACGGTGTGTGATATAAGACAACAAAATGTCTATATATTCAAAGAGAAGATCTGCAGGTAAAGGATCAAGTTCACAAAATTTCTTTGGCGATGTAATGATAATTTTCTTTACTTCAGCTTCAGTGACTTTATTAAATTTATGCAGGAATTAACCACTGTCAAAATTTTGAAAGATGGTTCGATGGGATTTTTGTCTATTTCTGTTCTAATTACGTCTATTTTGCTTGTAAAGAAATCTTTGAAAGCATTTGGTATTTCATCGTGTGAAATATGAGATGACAATGACGAAACATTACGTTTTCCGATAAGAATGTTACAGATTTGAAATTAGTCTTGACACTGTACTCGATATATTAATCATGACATGAATGCTTCTTTCATTTTTAAAAATTTCAGCTAGTTTTTGTTTTTCTGCTAAACGCAAATCTCTGGTAAGGCCAGTTTTCCTCCACATTCTGTCTGCTTTTCGTCTCTGCTGTTTAGCGGGTTTCACAGTGGTGTTGAACCAGGGACCGAAAGGTCTCGAGGTGACTGTTCTCTCGTTCTTAGTGTGTATTGATCAAGAGTGTCTGTAACACATTTGTTGAAATCAATAAAGTTATTTATAGATGAGTTTTGAAGTGCCCTAGACAAGTCCTCTTAGAAAAGATTTCTGTTGTTGTTCTTAAGTTCCTTGAGATGATCTTTTCATTTTCTCTGATGGGTTTGGTAATATTAATTTCAAAACAGATAGGAAAGTGGTCCAAAATCAACGTGTCTAAAACCTTAAGATTTGATACACAGTTTGTACTACCAGCAAATGAAGCATAAAGTCTTTTTTCATGTGTGGGATCGGTTGAGTAAGTCTAGTTCATGTAATACAGTTTGAAATCTTAAGACTGAAGGATCGGCCTGTTTCTCAAAGTGTAGGTTAAAATTGCCGAGTATATAACACGCATTTCCTTTTTGATAGATGACAGAAATTCAGAGAAATCTGCCAAAACGATGTTGCACTTGTTTTATCCCTTTAGAGTAGGGGGTCAGTAGACACGTGCACAAAAGAGATCATTTTGATTTGATGTAATTTTGAAGGAGAGATATTCATCGGTAAGACAGTTCCGGATGATTTCAAGCTCGCTGAGAACCAGTATACTTTTATGCAGTATAGCCACACCTCCTCCGGATGGGCGGGGGTGGGGGGGCAGACACTACTTCAAAGCCCTCAGGTGTTAGTTCTTTAATTATCGGTTCATCTCCGTCTTTTTTTTAGTCGTGTTTCGGTTAAGAACACTATGTCTGCACTTATTTCCAAAAGAAGGTCGTAAAGTTCTGGTGCCTTATTTCTACAAGACTGCATATAAATAAAGTATTTTTAGATTCGAAGACGCATCCGGGCTGACAGGTTCACTATATACATTGACTAAATAGACGATATCCCTTAAAAAAAATTCAGCGAGAGTTATCCTCCTTGACTTACTGCCATTTCACCAACAGCAGTAATGGAGAAACATAGTAAAATACGTGAAAATACAAGGAAAATAGATGATAAAACTATTATTAGTAATGATGATGAAGCTGATTATAATCATCGCATTCATTCTTAGCACTATATTTGTTTTTGTTGTTTTTGTCATTTAATCGTAAAGTGTTTATCAATTTATTCGTTCTTTATTTCTAGTAAAATAAGCCGACGCATTTTTGCGGGTTTAAGTAAATAATGTAAGAAAGGTCTTCACATCAATTAAAACCATGTTAAACATCTATATGTATTACTTTGCTCAGTATAAATTATATCATTTTATCTAGATCTATAATTTTAATACCGATCCATTTCTATTAGATCTATGCAGGAATCTAGACTCTAGATCTGCACAGATTTTTGTTTTTTCTTTTCACCTGCGATTAGGTTTCTAATCTAAATTTGCAGATTTACTAAGATGCTATCTAGATCTAGATCTACATAATTATATTATGTTTTTTGGAGTCTAAACTAATTTGTCTAAGGTTTTAAAGTTAAAAGACCAGTTAAGCGATACTTTTGGTTTTTTTTTGCGAGTCAGCAGAAAAAAAAATTTAATGCACCGATCGAAGTATAGTTATGACATTGAAAAAGATTCAAGTATTCAACCATAAACTATCAGATTTTGATGCATGGCCCTAGCATGATGAATTATTTTACCTATAATCAGCAAGTTGGCTTTTTTAGCCTGTAGATTCTGGCGCTTGACAAACTGTAGTCTTGAATGAAGTCTTCTTTTAATTATTTTTTTAAAGATAGGATTATCATTATTCGCATAAATAAATTTGTAATTACATTTTTAAGTATTCTCGACTACATCATCCTCATAAAAAGCAGTAAGAATCGTTTTACACAAGAAAAACGCCCAATCTCTTCTAATTTACTTATATGGGGTCCTTTGTTTTGGTAGTAGGTCAAGGCGCATAACTCTCGCCGACCGTTTTTAGGAACATCGTCTATTGTCAATACGCACTCTGGGCTAATGACAGGATGGGTGGGGACTAGGCGCTGGTGTGTGGCCTATGCATAAAGGAATAGCTCTCTGTTTTCTTACGCCATCGCGTCAGTCACCGAAGACTGAATGAAATTGTTGTAGTTTAGGTCTTTGACTATTCTCAGTAGTCGAGGTGGGTAGGGCCGAGTAGACTGCGGGCGGTGATTCACGATGGTTTTAATATGTCGTTGTTTATGACACCCCCGTCGGAGGCGATTAAAACTGCTGATGGGTGTTGTTGGTTTTGCTCGGTGAACACATGTTGAAGTAGAAATAAAAACAGAACACCTTGGCTAAAATGTCCATGTTGGTGGAAATCTTTGAATTAGTAGTAATTTGTTGTAAGAAGCCATTGATTGATTTACT
>BMAT01001391.1:93412-105588 GCA_019649035.1 Elysia marginata | reverse complement strand
AGGCTAGGTCTAGACCTAGAAAAATTACGCGCAGAAGTAGGAGATAATCACATGGTTAAAGAGTTAAGCAAATTTAAGCCAGTTTCGGCATTTGATTAAACAATGACTTTTCAACGCAGCGGCATTTTTACTTCTTTCCATAACTAGGAATTTCTAATCCAATCTGTGGTTATCAAGATCAATCGCATCTGTCCCGCCACCTATCTTGATAAACTGGCGACAAGTTGTCTCTGATTGTCTCTTAACCACCACTACCTGACTCTACCCCCATAGGTGGGGCACGCAACAAAGCACGAGGGAGGAGGGGCACGCTTTTGTCGCGCCTTGTCTCCACCTGCACGCGTATCGGTTTCACCGTCACAGTGGCTGGCCATCTGGTAACCGCAGACCACTTTGTTTGTAGGTTAACTCACAGCTAAACAATAAATTATTACATGATCGTATCAGCGTGAAGTAAGGAGGTGTGAAACTAACAAATTCGCACTTGTCCGATTAAAGTGGTCGTCCTCGGGAGTTTTTTTCACAGAGATTATATAGAATAGTGTAAGAAAAAAAGCTGCCCGCGGTCGCGTTGGGAAGATGGTCGTCATGCAGAGTATAAAAATATAGAAAAAATGCAAGGGAGTCATACTATAGTAAAGTGGTCGTCAATACAGGTGGTCGTCAAGGCAGGTTTGACTGTAATAAAATAAATTTACATCTGGAACTAGATCTAGATCTAGTGGATTAGGAACACCAGTGCATACCCCTCATTTATCTAGCATTATATACATATAAAGCGGAATTAGATTAAGCGGATAACGTAATATAGTAATTCGATTAACCCTCCAAATACGTTGTAATAAGTCAGAAAAAATCCGGTGGCTCAAAAACTTTTCAAATTATCAAGGCGCTGCTTCGTTTTATGGCACTGGCATGCGTGGGTCTCCTACAAACGAATAAAGGATATATTTCACTATTTTGATCATTATTCAAATTAATACTTTTCTTTATTTCTAATGTTAGATTAGGAACACCAGTGCATATACCCCTCATTTATCTAGCATTATATACATAAAGCGGAATTAGATTAAGCGGATAACGTAATATAGTAATTTGATTAACCCTTCAAAAACGTTGTAATAAGTCAGGAAAAATCCGGTGGCTCAAAAACTTTTCAAAGTATCAAGGCGCCGCTTCGTTTATGGCACTGGCATGCGTGGGTCTCCTACAAATGAATAAAGGATGCCACCACCTCCCTTGCCCAAATGAAGCTTCCTTTGTGACGTATGTGTGTGGTGTATCTAGAAGATTTTTCACCATGACCATGTCAGTATCATGAGAGAAGAATCAAGTCTAGAAATTAGCTACTATCATTTTACTAGCTTAGTCCACCCAAGTCTAGACCATATAACAGGCATGTTAGATATATTTCACTATTTTGATCATTATTCAAATTAATACTTTTCTTTATTCCTAATCTTAGATTCTATTTAGGCCTAGACCTACCTGAATACTGTTTACCTTCACTTTACATTACATTTTACATACAAGTTTATGTCGTAGTACATCTAGTTGTTAAAACCTCTTCATGACATAACATGATAACATAAAGGCCGTCCTCCAATTTAAAGCCCTGCTCCGTCATGGATGGCGATTGAAAATAACCTCCATGTTTTCAAAGGGGTGTAACTTTTTCAAAGCAAAGTAGTTCTGCATCACAATATTTGAATTATGATTTCCTTTTTTTTTCATTTGTTCAGTCTTTTCATGTGAAACTCACAATGGGGAGGTAAAAGTAATACGAGATGTCAGATGTACAGGTTTTTTTTAGTAATATTAAAAGCCTTTCAAATGCAGCCATAGTAATTAGTTTCTTTATTGTCACTTAAAAAGTTAAGTGTCTGTCCATCATAACAAGCGACAGAGCCCTGACCTTAAATTGTCAATGTTTCAAAAATCAACAGAGCATTGAATGCAGATTTATGATTCATAGTTGTCTAGAGTGAGCTTATCCTCAAAACTGTTTAAATAGCTCAGAGTCAAATCTGAAGAAATTGTGAATTTTTTAGTCCTTTACAAATGGTGCTTTATAATTTTGTTTTGTGAACAAGCATGACTATTTCATTCTAAATTTGCTGTCTTTCTGTCACTTCTCAGGCCTCAGTCTGCGTAATTCACAAAACTCTGAAATTTCAATATTTCAATCAGATTTCAAAATCAAGCCTAGACTGTTTTGTAGACTAAGTAAAAGCTTAATTTATATTATGGTTTATCATGCTTATTTTTTAAAGTGTAGGAAGACAGGGAGGGAAGTTGGAAATTCCGTATTGAATAGTTATGTAATAGATCCTGTTTTCATTACATTTGAACTTGAAAGTTGAATGCTTTTTTGTGGTTCATGCTGGAGAATCATTCATATTTTTTCATTCTAAAATACCAAGATACCTCATTTTCCTCTCATGAGTTATACTGAGTGAGATTAAGATTTCTCTAGCCCGCAATCATGTGGTTCCAATTTACACATGTCTCGGGACCAGGGTTAATGAGTCAATCCTCACTTGAGAAAATACGGTATTACTATAGAATAACTACTCTACCTTGTTGGAGTCTGTTCGTCCTTCTTTTTCTCTATATTTTAAAGTCAACAAAAGTTTTGATATGTTTCCACAGAAATCTGATAGTTTCAGGAAATTTTCTGTACTTTAATTAAACTTAGAAAAATGCCTATTATAAATAATTATAAGTAGCGCTTTAGAAGGTGAATATAATGCAACATCTGACTCATTCATCCTGGTAGCAAGACTATCAATCAGCTAAATTTATGGTAAATTTATTATATGAATTATATGTACCCCTTCTATTAGTTCTAAGCTTTGGAAAGGATAAAACAATTAAAAAAAGAGATCAGCCAATGTCTGTACTTTGTATTTTATAAGTTTCTCAGGGGCATGCATCTCTCAAAATGTATAATTGCTTTGAAAATACAGTTAAAATATTAATATAAGTTGGCATCCACTTGTCAATTTTCAAGCAGGGAATATATATATAGGAAACAGGTTACATTTTAACTTTTAATCATTTCAGTCAAATAGCACAATACACCAATCAACACTTTATAAAAATTATAAAAAAATGTTTTTAATTAATCTGTCTTTTTTTCTGATATTTCAGAATCAGATGCAGGATTTATGGATGTATTGATAATTAAGTTTTAGCTTTAATTAAAAATCAGTTCTTCATTTTCTGCATTTTTTCTTTTTTTTTTCCTTCAGACTATGTGTTCTTTGAGACATCATCAACGGCACCCTATCAAATCAGACGCATTGAAGAACTAAATAAAGTAAGTTACACTCTGGGGTATTGGATTATAGAAAAATAATATTTGTCGCTGTGACAAAAGGTCGTTTTGCGTAAAAGACAACTTTTGGTGCATAATTAATTTACTCAGTGAACATTTCATATTAATTTTTAAAAGGTCCCATTTAATTCTATTGGTTCTAGCAGAAAGCACTGAATTTATTGGTGTTAAAAATAAAGTATTATAGATACTCTCAAGACTTGCATCATCAGTACAAAGTTCCCACTTTTTTAAATTCATGTCAGAATCACCCGTGACTCAAAAAGTGTGACTTTTTTCATGTCAGAATCACTCGCGACACAATGGGTTCTGTGCTCAAAATATTTTGTTCTGTTAAAATTATTTGTGTTCAAAATGTTGCTTTCAGCCCATTACATATTTCAAGCAATATTATTTGACATAGTTTTAGTCCTGAAACATTTTATTTAACTTCAAAGCCTGACATGACATCACTCGCGACACGTCACACGACCTTTTGTCACAGGCACATTTCCTAAATATTCTTAGAATTAAACTTGATTTTTGTCTCTTACACTTAAAAGTGTAATTCATTATCATAACAGTTTAAAAAAAAACAACCTTTGTAGTCAATTACATTGATGGTTTGACCACAGACCCTTTTTACACAAGTTTCTGCTTTATGTGAACACGAAGATTGTTCTCAGGTTTTTTCTTTAGGTAGGGTGAAACCGCTGTTCACAAAATAGTGGTTAGGAGCTTTCTACCTTGAAAGCACCAGCAAATTCAGCAAGTGAGCAACAAACTCTTTTAACCTTGAGATACTGAATGTGACTGATATTCATTATAATCATCTTTGATCAAAGCTCGACAACAAATTTTTTTATGTAGTAGATTTTATGATTTATCTTTTATTTGCTTTCTCTTGATTACTGTACCATAAAATTTGTGTTTTTATCTGTAGGTAAAGAATTATCCTATGGGTCAGGGAAATTTTTTCCTTGTTCAGTTTTTGTCGCCATTCATCACTGATAAAGGTGTTGAAATTTTTGTGTTCAAATTACTTGCATTCTGATGAAATTACTGTTTTTATTTTTAACAGTTATTTAGCAGACATGTTTGAGACATCATAGGTGGAAGTACATTCAAATGTGTTTGTGAGAACTATAACTAAAACTTGGAGTCAAAATCATAAGTCTGCCTTTTTAAAAGTATTTTTTAAGAAAAAAATCTATATTTTTTTCCAATCGTAATATAATTATATATATTTTTCTTTTTCAGACACAAAATGGAAATGTTGAAGCAAAAGTTATGTGCTTTTACAGAAGGCGAGACATCTCAAACACACTTATACTCCTAGCAGATAAACACCACAGTAAGTCAATGCTAAAAATACAAAATAGTGCACATTCCAGTCATCTTCAAAAAACATCAACTATGATTTAAATGCAGTACAATATTAAAACCTTTACATTTTAATGATCGTCATTGTCTAACCTTTTTTTTTAGGAAGAAACAGTCAAACATAGACACCAGTTCATTTAAAAGATTGTAAAGGCTTTTTATGTGAGTTAGGGACAGTGTACACTGCACCCCTGCACATTCCTGTCATCTTCAAGAGACATTAACTATGACCTAAAAGCAGTACAATCTTGAAACCTTTACAATTCAAAGATCGTCATTGTCTCACCTTTGTAAAGATGATACCTCGATATAGGTACTAGTACACTTAAAGGATTGTACAGACCTTTTGTATGTGTTTTAGGGACAATGTATACTACACACCTACACATTCCAGTCATCTTCTAGAGACATTAACTATGACTTAAATGCAGTACAATCTTAACTGATTCCCTCCGAAGCGTCTAATATTAGACGATCAGATTTTCGTCAGACTACGAAGCGTCTAATATTAGACGGCAAAATATCTTTGGCTTTTAGGACTACTTAGAGATGCCGAAAAATCTGGCATAGTTTGTTTCAGTTTTGTCTTCGTTTGTTTACATTTCAGCAAGCATTCAGATCGATTTTCATCGGTATTTTAGGTGTTTTGGTCTTTTTATTTGCAGTTTTTATAAAGTCTAGATCTATAGAGTTGGCATTGCCCCAAACAGTTAGATGAGGTAACTAGATCTAAAAGGTTTACTGCCATCAAGGCTAGGAATTTCCTACAAAATATCCTAGATAACAGTAGTGAAGGTGAGTTTAGCTTAGATGAAGAGTCTGATTTAGATCTAGAACTAGATGAAGATACAGAATCTAGACCTGAGAGTAGATCTTTTTTTTTTCTATTTCAGGTTTCTTACATAAAACCTATCATATAAAACACACTCAATACCCACAAATAATATGTTATTCTGAATTTCCATTCAATTTCCTTCAGTTTGATATACAACATGACATGTTTTATTGAAAATACATGGAACAATAGTTGATTGCTTAACACCACTGTCGAGTAAAATGGCTAGGCTGTAAAAAAGTTATGTCAAAATGAGAACAAAATTACGTAGGGAAGGAGTTAAACACCTTTCCATTTAAAATATACAGTCAAACCTGCCTTGACGACCACCTCTCTGAGAAGACCACCTGTATTGACGACCACTTTACTATGACTCCCTTGCGTTTTTTCTATATTCTTATACGCTGCATGACGACCACCTTCCCAACGCGACCGCGGGCAGCTTTTTTTCTTACACTATTCTATATAATCTCTGTAAAAAAACTCTCCCGAGGACGACCACTCTTAATCGGACAGGTTAGTTTCACACCTCCTTACTTCACGCTTATACGAGCATGTAATTGTTTACCTGTGATGTAAACCTACAAACAAAGTGGGGGTAGAGCCAGGTAGTGGTGGTTAAGAGACAATCATAGACAACTGGTCGCCAGTTTATCAAGTCTGTTAACATAGGCGGCGGGACAGATGCGATTGATCTTGATAACCATAGATTGGATTAGAAATTCCCAGTTATGGAAAGAAGTAGAAATGCCGCTGCGTTGAAAAGTCATTGTTTAATTAAATGCCGAAACTGGCTTGGCAAATGGGAACTCAGAAGGGAAAGTTGTTTGCTGCATTAAAAGAGAATTGAAATAAACTGTATTGTTACAGTTTTACATAACTATGCTGCCCAAGAGGACCACCTGTCCATGACGACCACAATCGTCACTGATCTTCAGTGGTCGTCTCAGGCAGGTTTGACTGTACTTGTTTTCTAATCTTTGTAAGGAAGATACAATCGAATGTAGATACCAGTACACTTAAAGGATTGTAAAGGCTTTATGTATATGAGTTAGGGACAGTGTACACTATACACCTACATATTCCAGTAATCTTCAAAAGACATCAACCATGACTTAAATGCAGTACAATCTTAAAACCTCTACTGTTGAAATATACTTTTTTTTTAACTTTGGTAAGGAAGATACGGTCAAATGTAGACACCAGTTCATTTAAAGGATTGTAAAGGCTTTTTGTATGTGAGTTAAATACAATGAACACTACACACCTACACTTTCCAGTCATTCATAAGAGACCTAAACTATGACTTAAATGCAGTACAATCTTGAAACCTTTCCGATTGAAATATACTTGTTTTCTAACCTTTGTAAGGAAGATACAATCGAATGTAGACACCATTACACTTAAAGGACTGTAAAGGCTTTTTGTATTTGAGTTAGGGACAGTGTACACTACACACCTGCACATTCCAGTTATCTTCAAAAGAAATCAACTATGACTCAAATGGGGTACAATATTAAAACCTCTCCATTTGAAATGTTCTTATTTTATAACCTTTAAAAGGAAGAAACGGTCAAATGTAGACATCAGTTCATGTAAAGGATTGTAAAGGCTTTTTGTGTGTGAGTTAAGAACAGTGTACACTACACACCTACACAATCCAGTCATTCTCAGGAGACTTCAACTATGCCATAAATGCAGTACAACCCGAGTTTCAAAACGGCACATCTAAAGAAGAAACCAGTGCAAAATGGCACAACTCATGATGACCCGAGTTTCAAAACGGCATATCTCAAAAAGCATCCGAGCAAAATGGCATATCTCAAGTACATAATGGCATATCTCAAATGGGCCTGGTGCAGGAATAGCATATCTCATGTACATCCCATATTTTTCAACACAGAAAATTAAAATAATGTGTTCTGTTCACGATGACTCAATAAACCACCCTGCAAAATTTCAATTGATTTGATGGAAAATATAGGAGTAAATTAGTTTTTTCCATTTATCTAAAACTATAAAAAATGAGATATGCCATTTTGCTAGCACAGTGACGATATGCAATTCATGAAATATGTTTGAAGATAAATTAATTTTGTTATATTGCAGGTATTTTCCTTTTTATGAAGTGTACTTTTCCCCTTAACAATAAAGGTTAAGGCTATTATTTTAAAGAATGGCCAAATCTTTAGTTGAATATAAAAATTCATAAGTGCCACTTTTCTGCTTAATAGCGGAAATTCCGCTACGTTCTGACCTTTCCGATTTTTTCCTCTATTTACAACTGTCACCCAATGATCAAGCAGATTTCCGCTATGACCGATACAAATTTGAGGACATACACATGACATGTCTCTGTCTATAAAATTATTTCTCTTCTACTCCGTTAGAGTATAGAGGATGAAACATTGAAATAGACTGCTGGCACAACATAACTTTTTCGCTAAAGCCTAAGATAACCCACATAGCAATCAGATTCGCGAAGTAAAAAAATAGCGGAGGTAGTTAGGAATTGCTTGAACCAGAGAGTGTAAAATGAACCTGTGCGGGTTAAGCTTAGAACAACAGAATGTGAAAGGGGAAAGTTCTTGTTAAGCAAAAGCGTTCTTAACTTTATAATCTAGGTCTACCGATAGGCGAACAATTTGCGAACTTATACTTGGTCAACCTTAAACAGCACTAGCGCATAGCACTGCATAGTCAGAAGAAGGTTCTACAGCAAGGTTGTACTAGCCAGGCAAGACAGATGAACTAGATGAAGATCAGTTACCGAGTACCGCTATTATAGGTCATATTATGAAAATTTCACCGGACTGCACATTGTACTGTAGATCTATAGATCTTTTTTAGGTCTAACTTTTAAATTTTTACATTTAAGATCCTAACATTATCTGATTTCGTCTTAGATTTGTATTTTTTTCCGAGGGATGAAAGTTTATTTTAGGCAGGAATGCAGATGGAGACTATATGGGTGTGAACTGAAAGCCATAACGTTTAGAAATCTCTATCGGCCAAGGACAATGGAAAATGGGATCTAAAGAAACCGGCAATGTGGATTTTTAATCTTTTACACCTAGTCTACCGCAAATACCGATATCTGTACATGTACTTAGCTTTTTGTTTTAACCTCTATCATCTAGTCTGGAATAAAATTTGTCTAAAAATGAGAAATTTTATAGGAATGTTACAGGGTGCATTGAACGCCACTTCCTGAAATTAGATCTCAGCCCCAATTTTTTTGATAAAAGGAATCAGGTTTTGGTGAATGCCTAAATATTGAGATATGTTAGAGCCGCATGTGTAATTAGCACCAGGGTCTTTCATTTCTATGGAAAACACATGTAGGCCTTATGTATTCCAATCAAATAAAGGTATTAGTGCTAGCAAAGTGTCTAAAGAGGAAATAAATTTTTAAGGTTGAAACTAATTCCTTGTGATGCCGCTTTATAAATTATATTCAAACATCAAATAAGAAGTAAATTGCTGCCCACGTACACTAAACTGGCTTCTTTTGCAGGGTAGTTTTAAAAAAATCTCCAGCGGAGCATGCCCCTGGAGCCCCTCGAAAAGCTCCCGCCTCCGGCGGTTGCATCATCTGTTACGTAACTCTAGTAAAGTTCCTCCTTTTTGAAAATTATTAAGTGGCACCTATGAAATTACAGTGTACTGCACTGTGCACTGATACATTATCTACAAACGTTTGTGAGAGCTGATGGTGCCCCTTTAAATTTGGGGCTTGCACTGCAGCAAATTTTGCCTCTTCACCCCCAAGTGTTAATTAACCTGCAGCTGAGCTTTGAAAATTCTCTTCATTTTGGAGCATTGTACAGATAAATTTGGTTTTAAATTACAAGGGAATAAGTGTAAGAACCTACTATTCATCTACATTTTGTCCCAGCTCGAGATCAGCCTCACATAATATAAACATGTATGTAAACAATAATTTACCTTTATCAATAAACAATGTGATGTTTGAGTATAAGTACATGTATTAATGTAGCCTATTTGCTTCTTTTTTATTTAAAAAAAAATATATTTCTCATTCCAGAATCACCTTATAGTCTTTAAAAATAATTGAAATTTTAGCAATAATTACCGATATTGTAACAATGATTGTATCATCAAACGTTTCTGTGGATTACTGTATAATTAATGTTTGACACAGCTGAATTGTTTAATGTGGAAAGTTACACCTGTCAACTTGGCACCTCAGAAATTATGTCAAACAACCAGTAATTCAGGCAAAAATTGAACTGGCTTGTCTTGAAACCCTTTAAAATGTAATAAATGTGAGTATATTGACCTTTTCCAATTTTAAATGAACTGTCTAGATATTGAAATATGCAGACAGAAGATGGTGATGTCAAATTTCTAACTTGTTCATGATTTTTCGCCGATGGCTCTTACATGACTTGCAACTGTCCAAAGTCAGTTGGATTTTGCAATTTTTACATTCCAAGGTCTTTTGAGCAATGTATTTAGTTTTCAAAAATATGAAAATTGCTTGAAGTACAAATTAGAGAAAAAAGATGTAAAAGTTTTGTTTAAAATTTAATTTCAAGAAAGATGAGGAAAACCACCCATTTTAATTTTGTTTTCAATCGGAAAACCATGTAATATCAATTTCAAGTGTTCAATTTTTAAATTTGTGGATAAAATCTTTTGCTTTTTTTTATTTTGTCCATGAAAATATATACTTTTTACACTTATGTTAAAACTGCTTTATTTTCAGAATTTTTTTTAAAGGTTACAGGACAATTTGGTTTTAGAAATTTCAAAAGATCCACTAATTTTTCAAAGAAATCTTTGATCTTTTCAAGAGATCAGTTAATTTTTTATAGGAATCTTTGACTATTTATTTTTTAAAGTGCAGCTCAATGAAAAAAATGCGAGTTAAGGTTTTGAAGAGTATTATTCCTTAATCTGAACATTTATTTGCTTTCCTCAGTCCATCTAGCATTACGCGGGTAGCTAAGTTATTTGAAACTCACAGAAAGTAAGCAAAGCAGTGGCAAACTACCACACTGTGCTCTAGGTACAAATCTCAAGAAACCTAGTTTTTGTTCTCAGATTCATGACTTACTTACTTATCCGAACCAGCTGTCGTTTGCGCTTTTGCCCTTCGATTAGACATTTGGGAATAGAAAGTGGAAGTAGATTCATGACTTAAAATAGGACTCTTTAAATTGTTTGTGAAATGTTTTTCCTATCAGTTCAGTCTCTTATGTAGTAGATAAATGTCTTATCATATGTGCATCGGAATTCCAGTTTCTGGCCTTCATGCGTTCTTTCTTTTACATGTACATATATATATTTCTATTACAGCCATAAAAGGATTTCTATAATAGCAATATCTTTTCTCTGCAGATATATTAGATGATGAATCAGATGAAAAGAAAGGTGTGGTACTGCTTTTATCGCTGTTTCCTTTTATTCATTGTGACATTCAATGGCTAATAATCCTTTTATTTGCTTTTTGTAAAAATAATTTAAAATTATGCATATTAATGGTGATGGTCCGTGTGCTCATTGTCTTGTCTTGATTTGTGAGAGGCTGCTCTTTAATTTCACATTAACTATCAGTCCTATTTCAGCTTACTAAAACAATAGCATCATGAAAAGATGTTGGATAATGTAACTTTTTTCTTGAAGATTCATTTATTCATTGCTTTTCATGAAGGTACATACACTCCGTAGTTCTGTCTCTCTCTCTCTTTTTTTTTTAATACACTTTTCTGTGGATTTTAAGGGTTTTGATGCCTTTCACTCCTGTTAGACTGCGGCAACTTAGTTTTCAAGTTGGACTCCAGCTGCCCCCATTACCTTATCAGGTCACATGAGTCAAGCGCCAGGCAAACGGGGATTCCCCTTACCCACTCTGTGCTCATTTTACCTACAAAGCTGATTCTCTCGCCTAACTGTTCAATTCACAGGCACAAAAGTGACCTGTTTTGAGACAAATTGAAGTCTCAACGATCTAGAAAGAATGAGACCTTTATTATAAACTTAAGGAAATATTTCTGAAGAGCTTGTCACAGCATTAACACTACATCTAGTCTACTGATGGGCACTGTCTTTCTCTACCTGGCTGGCCTTGCCTGACAGCTTTTCATTTATTTTCCCAAGCGAAACATATTGTAAAAGTATGCTTATTGCTTTCATCATTAAAAATTCGCAAGACAAGCCATGAATTTATAGCCAGAAAAGTCTAGGCTTTTTAAAAACTTCTGTGTTTTTTTAGCTCAGCTTTTGCAGTCAAAGGCCTACATTTTATAGCGATTCAAAAATTTTAAAGTATGAAATATTAATATTAGCTGTGGAGAATGCCCTAAAAACATTTAATAGGGTTCAGACTCTATAATGCTTTTCCATATTTTACACTGTGTATTTGAAACTTTTAGTTTATTGAGTCCATTAGATGTCTTTTCAACGCTAATCTTAAACCAAATAATCAGATATTTGCTCAGAAAACGTGTTCTGTAATAGTGCTGATAATTCATATAAGCATAAAAACTCAGTACAGACCTTACTTTTACTGTTTTTTTCAATGGTTCTCTTTTTTTCCCTATATCCTTTGTCCTTTCAGCAATGTCGAAAAATTTAGTCTCAATCCGACCAAACCGTAAAAATGCGTAATCC
>BMAT01001390.1:24760-47704 GCA_019649035.1 Elysia marginata | reverse complement strand
ATACCTTCCTTTTAAAAAAAATTTACTTGCTTAATAATAAGGTAAGATGTATGAAGAGAAAAAAGCATGCAGAATAGTGTTTGCCTTAGTTTAGGATTTATTAGATATCCCAGTAATACTTATTATTGTGTGGCAATCTAGTGAAATACACACTTTCTTAAAAACACACCACCATAAATGCGAGTGAAAATGAAAAAAGAGGCCATTTTCCCTTATCGAGGTTGACACGGTGGACTCAAAGCGTTGGTCGAGGATCGTGCATTGAAATAAAGGGCCTACAGTAAAATAGTGGGTCGGCTGGTCTCTTAGGACTAGTTTTCATAAACACCCCCTTAGTTGCCCGCGTAATGATAGTGGTAAAAAGAGAAGTCTTGCACATAATATGTGCCTGTATGCTATTTATTATACATAATAAGTGCCTGTATGCTATTTATTATAAGCTTAATCCAGTTAGATCTTCATATGACGAAACCGGAAAGAGACAGAACTTATTTCCTACAACGCTCTAAGTGGAAGTATGAGACTGGCACTTACGCAGGCGGCGAAAAATTACTATACTGCAACCGGGAACCACGACCTTCTGGAAGCAAGGTCTGGGTGCAAAAGGAAAACAAAATAAACAATCTACGTGCCTTGTCAATATCGAGAGCCCAGTTAATTAAAAAAAAACAGGCCTGAACCAGGGTACACGGGGGTCGGCGGTTTGAACTCTTCCACAGGGGGCATGGTCGTGCTACACTGACTCCAGATCTACTTGTGTCTGAAACAATGCCATTAATAGCGACTTGATAATTTTACCTTTGTTAGGCCATGTAGTCATCAACTCGTAAATGTAAAATCTAGATGCAGATTAAAACAACACTGATCTTACATAGGAAAGTCAATGTATATAGCTGTGATTGATTTGGTTTAAAACTTATTAGATCTAGATCTATATTCTTTTCAATGGGCTGCTAGACAAACTAGGTTTTGTGTGCTTATTAGGATTTTTATACATCTTTTGGTGACGAATTTCCGCTTTCACTTAGACTTATCTTAAAATAAGGAGTGCGATATCTCTTTGAAAAAATAATTTTCCCGCTACAAACGTTGTTGCTAATTAAATTTTTGTCTCTAGATATTTTTTAAAATGATTTTGACCTATATCTCCAAAATGTCACGTAGGGCTTGGGGTCAGTGAGGGTTGCCATTCAATGACCTCTTCCGCATTCCCACCATCCTATGTTTAATTTTACGTTACGCGATTTCCAATAGGTCTAGAAAAAAGCAGCATTTCATTGGTTGGTAGAAATAGTAATGACGGATTTTTTTTGGGTGCTCCTTGGGTTAGATACTACAGACTTTAAGCAGCAACGCGTGAGTATGACGCGAACGTCTGTGGGTCTATTTTTAGAAACTGGTTTCATTATTTTTAAAGCTTCTCAATCTGCTTTCCCGATTTTCACGTACGCGTAGTGAGACACGGTGCGTGTGCTAAAGGTCTCTACTATGTAAATAACGTCACTTGAATTTCCTTGCCTCTTGGATCTAGTATTTTTGCTAGTAAAAGAAATACTCAAATGAAATGTATCTTTCACGGCTAAAAAGCACACTGGAAGTAATTATTTTAGGATGACAAATTTGAGTGACAACACTTCAGTCATTCTATTTTAGATCTAGATCTATCGAATGATCTACAATCAACACCGATACACCCAGTCCCACCCTCAAGGCAAGACTAGAGAAGGAATTTTGGCTCAAAAAGCATCAAGAGAATTGGGGATTTCACAAAATGCTATGAAATGCTGACCCAGGATAGAGTCCAAGGATGGAAACTTGGTTGGTGCCTTATTTGAATTATCTAGATCTAGTCCAACTAAGGCTGTTAAAAGTGACCCTCAACAACAACCCAAACAGTACCCCAAATAAAATCCGCCACAACCAATAGTCACGTGATTGTTCTTGGGTAGAAATAGGTCAAAACCATTGAAGCGGCATTTTGCTGCAAAGGTGTTTTTTTTTAAGCTGCAAAAATTAACTTTTTCTGTCATGCAACACAAAATGGAAGCGCAAATTGTTTTCTCATGAAATTTCAAACCTTAAAAACTTGTTGTAATATAATGTATTTTGTTGTGAAATCCGTTATGTAGTATTTGGCCGATAAAATGTTTGTCTTTTATATTATTCGATAATTCGACTTAAGAAGCTTGCGATTTAAAATCATATCGTCATGGTGCTGCACAAAGTGCCTCAGTCATTTTTGTCCAAATCGAGAAAACCTTGAAACACATTCCCAGTTTGCCAATTATTGCTCAATAGTGCAGAAGATTGACAAACAGTGTTAAATATGTGTAAGTATCAATCTGACACTAAAAGATTTGGCTATATTTTAAATTGTTGGGATATAAATGACTTAGGCAATTTGTGCTCCAAGTAATCTGACTTTAGCAAATTGTAGAAGACTTAGGCAAACTGTAATTTGCTATTTATGACTTAGAAATTTGTGTTCCAATATATTTGCTATTATTTTTTTTCTCTATATTACATGTAATGTGGAATAAGCAAATTTCTTCAACAAATCTGTACAATTGTCCTGAATTTTGCAGAGCTTTCCATTTTATTTAAAATTACTGGTTCTGAAGTTGGGCACTTTTTTAATTTTTTTTGTATTATACAGTGGTGTATGCTAAAGAATAACCATGTTTAAGATAAACTTTGTTTGAGTATAAACTTAATTTTTGGTCCTGTTTCGTCTTTTTCTTTATAATGTTACTGCGTAATATAAACATTTTATATCAAAGAAATAAAAAACTAGAGGGGTGTATCTTGAAAGGACTCCACTGTAGTTTTACCGTTAAAAGTGAAGAGCGTTTTTATAAAGGGCTTATCCTTTCAAATAAAGCACATCACTCTAGCATTCTGACAAGACCTTTCACTGCCTATTGTCTGGTATTCCTTTAAAGCATGAGTCAGGCGAATAAATGTGTGTAACTAGCCTTTCTCAAGGACAAAAAGTCGACCTACCAAAAGCAGGATTCGAACCTTTGACGTCTCTGTCCAAAAGCCGAGCGTCTACCACTAGGCCACGACGCCACACAATTTGTTGTCAAAAAGAGAGTACCGTGTAGGTGTGGTTTACAGTTATAATCTTAAATGAAAAAAAATCGATACTTAATTTTGTAATAAAATATAAACATATCGTGCAACCAGTCAAAATGAGTCGTGTCACCAATTTCACATTACAAGGATTAAACACAAAGTATGAGCTTCTAAATGTTAAAATTTGCATACAATTTACGAAAATTAAATGGAAAGTTATAAGGAATTCAATTGATGAGAAACAGACAGAAAAATATTTTGTAATGCAGATTTTTGAATGACGTTTTCTCAGCTTGGAATATATCCCACATAAGACTCACTTGGACGGTTCGCGAGACATATTGACTTCTGCCTGTCAAGTAGTGAGTACACCACATCGATCTAATGAAAGCAAAAAAAAATACATCATGAGAACTGGAGTAACTGCAAAATATCTTCTTTATGAACAACTTACAATGTTCCAGATTTTAATACCATGCTTTATCGGCTTCAAATTTTATTTTGCACCCTAGAATTGCTGACAATTAACAATACATATCCTTGACGTGGCAGGCTGAGATGATAGTCAAACTCGTAAGCACGCTGGGGTAGTACTGCTCTCATCTTGACATTTCCTGGCTGGTCCTATATGGAAGTGCTGCCCAGTCGCCTGAACACTGCAGCTTGTAGTAGATTTATAGTTCATATTTATATACACACACCTGAGTCAGTGGGGTTCTAGTGTTTTTTCTAGGATAAGATTGACTTAAAAAACTCTAATGAAAGTTTGACAGCTTCTGACCATTAGACATCTTTTACTTTGTACGAAAACGGGTGCTGTCTAGCCAATTTTATAGCCACCATCAAATCACTTGGGTCTCATCTTTCGAGTTTCCTCCCTACAACACTGGGGACAGAATCACACTCCATCTGTGTGTGTCCAGATACTAAGAACTTTTGCTCAATGGTGACATCCTTCTCAGTAGCAAGCTTATCAATGTTGCGCTTCTTAAAATGAAAATTTCATTTCAAAATATGTAAAAGACATAAAAATGTCCTGGAGTCATGACCCAGATGTGGCCTGGCTCCCTTAGAGTGTCAGAAGTTTGGGGCCGAAACACTTGCTATGATGGAGGTTTCTTCTCTGAAGACTTCCTGCTATCTAGCTCCCGATGAGTATCTTACTATCGAACATGGCATGTCCATTGACTTCTGGGAACAGGCCGGAGGACGTTCGGGAAAGACCAAAGGACTCATGGAAAGACAGGTAACACTGGGAAAGACTAGATACGAGGCCCTGCGGGCTAGCAACCCCTTGGCCTCTCTTTCATTGTTACTAAACCCATACAAGAGATATGCTCCCATGATCCACCGAAAGGGGGAGAGAATGATGGACAATTCGCCGATAACTCGATGTTGACCGGATTATGAGATTAGGGACACTGAATGTCTGTTTGGAAATGGACTATTCATGTATATGCGGCAAGAGATTTGCATCGGGAAAAGGAATGAAAATCCACAGAACTAAAATAGGATGTCTAAATTAATTGTCGCAACAGCAGCGCACTACTCTAGCAGAAAAGACGTCGGAAAACCAAAACCGGGCTCATGGAAATCCAGCTGAGGACCAAGACGATGAATTACGACAACTCATCAACGCTAAGCGTCAAAGGATCAATTTCCCAGCAGCAACTGCAGAGAAGCAATTGGAAGATCTGGACAGAAAAATAGTCCTGAAGCTAGACTCACTCATCGGGGACATCACATTGGAACACAAACTTGCTACTTTTGGTAACATCGTCTACTAAACTAGTCTTGAAACCTTTGGAGACAAGTAATATCAATCCAAAGGTCCACCAAGAAGAAGCAGAAGGCGATGTGAAATGGATACATTGCGAAAGCAAAAGAGAAATTTGAAGAAACAGATGAAAGCAGCTAATAGCGAAGAAAAGAAGGCCCTTCAAAACTATGGCAGCACCTAAAGGCTAGACATTCAGCACCGAGCAGAGCTGAGTCCGCCACAATGAAGCACAGCCAAAAGAGGAAAAACCAGGAACGTTTCCTCAGGGACCCATTCAAATTCGCAAGACAGCTCTTCCAGCAACCCAAGTCCGGCACTCTAGCAGTAGGCAGAGAAGACCTTGAAGCTCATCTGAAGAAAACATATACATATACTAACCGAGAACTTCCTCTAGAAGAAACTGCAGGTCTTATATGGCGAGCCGCCCCTGGAAAAAAGTTTAACAACAAACCTCCAAATTTACAAGATGTAGTAGCAGTGGTTAATAAAGCGAAAGCTAAGTCTACTCCAGGCCCAATGGAGGGCCTTACCTTCTGTACAAAATGTGTCCCAACGCGCTGAAGTGGCTACATAAAATCCTCTGAAGAGCATGGAACAACATAAAGGTCAGAAAAGAATGGATGACTGCAGAAGGAGTATATGCCCCAAAAGAGCAGAATTCGAAAGAAATCAACCAGTTTCGTCCAATGTCACTGCTAAATGTGGAAGGCAAGATATTCTTCTCAGTCATGGCAACACGCCGAACAAAATACCTCACAGAAAATGGATATATAAACACTTCTGTTCAAAAGGGTTGTATTCCCGGAGTTTCAGGTTGCTTAGAACACACAGCAATGATCTGTGAGGCCATTCAAAAAGCCAAGTCAGAGAAGTTAAACCTTGAAGTTGTGAGCTTTGACCTGGCAAATGTGTATGAGTCAGTATCACACGAATGATCCAGCTAGCCCTCAGAATGTATCATGTTCCAGAGGACATACAGGTGATGCTAGATGGGTTCCGTATGAGATTCTCAACTAGTGACTATACAACAAACTGGATTAACCTAGAAGTGGGCATTGCCATCGGATACACAATATCACCAATACTCTTCGTAATGGCCATGGAAGTTATACTGAAAACAGCAGAGGGCATTGCAGGCCCAGCCAATCAAGGGTGCGGATGTTCAATGCCACCTCTAAAAGCATTCATTGATGACACCACCGTAATATGCTCCAAGGAAGATGATACACAGCGGATGTTAGCACGCCTTTACACCTTAATGGCATGGTGTGGAATGAAGTTTAAGCCTAAGAAGTCCCGCAGTTTGTCAATAAGGAAAGGCAAAATAGAAGAAGCAGTGGCATTCACAGTAGCTGAACAGCAAATTCCAACAGTCAGTCCAGAACCAGTGAAAAGCCTCGGAAGATGGTACGACTCTTCGATGAAAGATACCAGAAAAGGAGTCAAAACAGTACAGTTCGCTTCTGAAGGTTATTAACAAATGCGGACTTCAGGGTAAGTTTGAAGTGTGGTGTCTACAGTTCATGTTAATACCTAAACTTCTGTGGCCTCTCCTCGTCTATGATATCTGCTGCTCTACAGAAGAATCGATTGAAGCCAAAATCAATTAAAAAAAAAACAACAAAGAAATGGCTCGGGGTTCCACCAGGACTTTCAGACGTGGCAATGTACTGCCGCAAGGCATAATTAAAACTCCCAATGAAATCAAACCTCGAGGAGTATAAGTGCAGAAAAGTTAGATTGGTCACCGTGTTGGAAGACTCTGATGACTCAGTGCTCAAAACCGCGCAGCCACCCATAAAGACCGGCAGAAAGTGGAAAGTAGCGGAAGCCATTGACGAAGCAAAAAAATACCTCAAGATGAAAAAGATAATTGGCCAAACTCAAACTGACCGCAAAGGACTGGGGTCATCCTCAGTCAAATGGTGGTCAAAGACAGAGGGTAAAAAAGAGACCTGATCATAGATGAGGTAAGGCAAAAGGAAGATTTTAGAAGAATCCAAAGACAGTACAGCAACCTCAGCAAGGTCAGTCGACGAACTGGGATTCTGAAAGCCAGAAATCCCTAACATGGAAGGATATCTGGCATATGGCGCCCCTAAGAATCAGCTCCCCATCAGATCCGTGTATGATCTCCTCAGTCAAAATGCAAATCTGGTAAGCTGGGGAAAGAAGGACGATCCTACGTGCCCACTATGTCATGGCAGACAAACTACAGAGTCCATGAGTTCATGCAAAGTAGCACTTTCACAAGGGCGATATATCTACTGACACAACAGGGTGCTTCAGAAACTTGCCTCAGTAATAAGCACTGCAAAAGGATAGTCCAACCCACCTTCACCAAGCTTCACAATATTTACAACAGAGGGCGGGGCTAAGAAATGGCGTGGGAGGTCGAACACTGCAAGTACCCAAAGAAAAGGGTTGCTGGACGGCTGCGATGATTGGGAAGTTTCTGCAGATCTTCCAGAATGGGGTAAACACCCCAACGTCATCAGGAGAACCACATTAAGGCCCGACATTGTGATCCATCCACCTTCAACACAACTGTTCATCATGGTAGAACTGACGGTACCATATGAAAGCAGGATGGAACAAGCCCATACCTACAAAGAGGAAAAATACCTGGACTTGGCTAAAGAGCTAGAGGAAAGTCGCTACAGGGCGAAGATAATACCAATAGAGATCGGCGCCAGAGGATTTGCGGGATCATCAGCTTACGATCTTCTGAGCAAACTCTCAATCAGTGGCAACATACGAACCAAAACCTTGAAACTACTAGCCGAAACAAAAGAAAACAGTTCCCGTTGGATTTGGAGCAGGATAAATTAGCAGTTGCTTCATAAAGAGTAAAAATACTAAAATCTTAGGGAATTCAGTTGGCTGGAGTCACATAACACCGGACTTGTAATCCGTACATCCAGGTTTGAATCCCGAAGCAGGCAAAAAAAAACGGTAGCAGGGAGGCATCTGGAGTCATGACCCAAATGTGGCCCGGCCCCTTAGAGTGTCAGAAGTTTAGGGCCGTTGCTATGAGGGGAGTTTCTTCTCTGAGACTTCCAGCTATCTAGCTTACTACTGTCCTTTGCTGAAATAGTCTGACCATATAATTGGATTGTGGACACCACTATAGCTACTTTCCTGTTCATGATATCTTGACTCTCGGAAACTCGATAAAAAAGTCCGTCTATTTTATCTGCAGAAAGAAAGCCACTGGCAAGACAAGAGAGACTAGATTAGAATTCTGGAATGTTAAGACAATGTATGAAGCAGGAAAACTTGCCCAAGTACTGTCAGAGATAAACAGACATAATCTGCACGTTTTAAGTGTAAGTGAAAGTAGTTGGACAGGGACCGGCAAAATCGAGACAAAACCCGACGAAACCGTTCTATATTCCGGAGGAGATGATAACATACATAACGAAGGAGTTGCATTAACTCTAAAAAAAAGGTCTGGAGAAATCTTTCATGGAATGGAAACCAATGAATAGTAGGCTCATCAAAATCAGATTTTAAAAAAGGCACAACAATCTTAGTATTAAGCAATGCTACGCACCAACGAACGAGAGTGGTGAAAAAGAAAAAGATATGGTTTATGAACAAATGAAGAGGGGCTTAGTGAAATCCCACGTCACGATTTTATAAGTCTCATAGGCGACCTAAATGAAAAAGTTGGTGACAACAATAGTGCGGATGAAAGAACAATGGGATAACATGGCTATCATGGGAGCTTTACAACAATGGAGAAAGACTGCTGGAGTTCTGAGCTGCCAACGATCTTGTCATTGGAGGAACGCACTTCAAACATCCAGCCATACATAAACTCACATCGTAGTCCTCTGACGGTCGCGATAAGAACCAAATGGACCATAATTATTGCAATTCATGGCAGCTGGAGAGGCTCCATGTTGAATGTACGAGTGAAAAGAGGGGAGAGATGTTGGTAGCGACCATGTTCTGGTAACAGCTAATACAATTAAAACTCAGAAGAACTGACCAAACATGTGCTGACCACAGAAGACTAGATGTTAACAGGCTAAAAGATCCGGATTTGAGAAAATCATTTATAATACAATTGAAGAATACAAGAGAACACCAAGCCTCAAGAAATGAATCATGTCAATCATCTGTGGAATTAGGTTAAAACTTCATATCAGGAGACTGGTAAGACAACACTCGGCAAAAAAAGAAGAAACATAAAGAAATGGATATCACAAGAAGAATGGCCAAAGATAGAGGAGAGAAATAATATCAGGAAGAAAATACTGGCTACAAAATCAGGAAGACTTAAACAACAACAGACATACCGAGAAGCGGACCGAGCTGTGAAACAATTAGTCAAACGCGATAAGGAAAAACACCTGGAGGATATGTCTGCACGGGAAAAAGAGGCTGCGCATAAAGGAGATCAAAGAACCCTCTACAAAATCACCCAGCAGGTTTGTGGCAAACTTAGAAATAACATTGAAGCTCCAATCTGAAACAAAGAAGGACAGCTACTAACATCAGAGGCTAAACAGGAAGCCAGATTGACATAATACTTTAACGAGGTCTTGAACCGGCCAACGCCCGACACCGAACCGGATAGACAGGAGGCACAAGAGGACCTCGTCGTGATCACAACACTTCCAACAAAAGAAGAGATAATAAGAGCCATAAATCCCTTAAAAATAACAAGGCACTTGGACCTGTTTGTTTTAACGCTGAGCTTTTTAAAGCCGACACAGCTTTGGCTGCAGAAACCTTCCTCCCATTACTGACCATTGATTGGAGGAAGGAGAAGACACCGGAAGACTGAAATGATGGTGTAATAATTAGAATACCTAAAAAAGGCACACTGAGCGATGGTAACAACAGCCGGAGCATAACACTGCTCTCTATTCCAAGCAAAATTCTTGCTAAAATTATCATCAATCGAATAAGCGGCGCCGCGGATAGTAAGCTTAGAGAAGAACAATCAGTATTCAGGAGAGGAAGAGGGTGCATAGATCAGAACTTCAACCCGAGAAATACAATTGAACAATGCACAGAATGGCAGAGAGATCTTTACATAAACTTTGTATAGTTTTGAAAAGCTTTTGACAATATACATAGAAACATCTTGTGGACAATATTAAGGAATTATAGAATTCCAACAGAAATTGTCACTATGATCAAAGTTTCTATAACAAATTCAGTTGCAGAGTTAGAAATAGCCAAAATAGCTTCCCCGTATTATCTGGAGTAAGACAAGGATGTGTGATGTCCGCTTTCTATTAAATGTCACCATAGATTGGGTAATGAGGCAAACAGCAGGAGACAAAATCAGAGGGATAAGATGAAATCTTTTTACCAACCTGGAGGACCTGAATTTTACGGATGCTCAAGCCCTTCTTGCACACACTCATGCCGACATTCAAGAAAAAAACTGACAGACTAAAAATATACGCGGAACAGGTTGGCTTGAATATCAGTAAGAACAAAGCAGAGGTGATAACCCTTAACGTTCAGAACCCCAGACCAATTAAATTAGATGAAACTAACTTGCCATACACAGAGAAATTCACATATTTATGTAGCAAGGTAGAAACAGACGGAGGAGCCGCAAGGGACATTGTGAACAAGATAGGTAAGGCCAGAAACACATTCAGGATGCTGAATCCTGTATGCTCATCTATACAAAAAGAATTGTGCACCGAGCTAAAATTATATTCAGATTTGTATTCTCTCAACCCTGCTCAAAGGATTAGAATGCTGGCGCATGATAGAACATGACCTTACAAAACTATCATCCTTTCACACAAAAAGCCTTTTTTTGGCGTCGATTAATATCAAAACAAGACCTTTTTCACAATTGCCAACAGGAAAACATAGAGACTATTGTTGTAAGAAAAGATTGAGATGGATAGGCCATGTACTGCACAAAGATCAGAATGCTATCCCTAGAGTGGCAGTCCAGTGGAAAACAGAGGGACACAAGAAATGTGGACGCCCCAAGATCACTTGGAGAAGGACAGTGGAAGCAGAGGGACACAGGAAATGTGGACGCCCCAAGATCACTTGGAGAAGGACAGTGAAAGCAGAGACAGAAGCCATGGGACAGTCATGGGGCATCCTGAAGACGCTGACTCAAGACCGCCCGAGATGGAGGGAATTTGTTGCTGCCCTGGTTGCCAATGGAAAGAAAGGGCAGTAAAGAGGTATCAATTTAGTGTGATATGAAATGGATCGGCTAATTTCCTAATTGTTAAGCCTCCCACAAAAAACCTTTTCTGATTAAAAGTTCACCTCTCCTTCCATTTTAATATAGCTAGTTATAGCAGCCCGTGCCTCGTATCGGTAAGTGATTGGGGACATGCAGTAGATACCCCCGACTTGAATTCTGAAAGTTAAGTTGTTAAGGAGACTAATGTTTTCTAAATTTGCCAAAAAGCACCCCAACGCAAATATCTGTAGATTAGTACATGTTTTTTTTGCATGATAATGTCACACACCATGCATCGGTTTTGATCTAGAGTATGGTTTGGATGTTATAGTTAGGAAGTATCAGCCCACCCACCATAGGTCTAGTCCTGATATCACCCAGTCTTTCATCTTCAATATTACCTCAAAGGCCACTCTGGAGGCCGTAGGTTTGAGGTAAATACAAAACCTCATAAAACAATTCAATGTAATTTGCATTTAAACTGCACTGAACCAATTTAAGTGCATTATCCCCCATATGGACTTTGATTGTGCCGGGCAAAATATTATAACAAATAATGCATGCTAATGTGGAGAAAGAGAATAAATAACGTACGCTAGTGTCGTATTGATGCTAATTTTTTTGGATTCTTGTTTTTTTTATTTTAGATAAAAAGCCTGCTTGATTTATTTCTAATATTACATGCGGCTGTTTGAAACAGGTAAAAAGTTCGTGCTTTTGAACTTTCTTGATTTACAGGCGCTATCATAAACATCATTAGTTTGCTATATACCGTTCCATATATATTTTAAAGGCATGGCACTGCGTCTTAATAAAACATTCATTGGTTTTCTTCTTTCTTTTATATTATAAATATATCATATCCAAAAATGTTTCTAAATATATATCTGCTTTAATCTATAATTGATTAGTATTGTGATAAAGTATCTTAAAGAAACGTTTTTCGGTAATGTTTTATGGGAACTGCTGTGTTTTAAAATAGCTGACATTATGGTAATCGACAATTTTTAAATCTATTGATTAGTTAAGTATGTATTTTTTTATAATCAGGATTTTTACAATAATTTTTGTCTTTCAGGATCTCTATGCTGCTGTTTTCATGTAATTATTAAAGGAAACGTTATCGATGTAAAGCGCTCTTAGTAATGGCAGCGACAAATCGCTATATAAAGATCATTTATTATTACTAGCTGAAGAGCCCATTCTGCGAACGGGTCAGTGGACCGTGCAATTAACAGTCGCAATAGTATCATGTGGAAAAACTTTGTTATCGGCAAAATTGTAATCCAATCCGCATAATGATTTAAAACATCGCATATGCATCACCTGAAAAAAAATAAATTAGTTATCCTTTTGCATCAATTAAAATATTTAATATGCAAGTTTATACCACAATGTACAGCTCACATAAAATAATTTAAACATATTAAATATTATGTGTACTGCCGCTGTAAGTGTGAGGTCAAGTAGTTCACACGGCTAATAGTTTGACCTGGAATTACTATTGCAGGATCTCTTTGTAGAAAACGTTGTTGGTTACTCCAGGGGCTGGGCATGCTGATGAAAAAAATTAGACAGATTGAGCAGGATGTTCAAGCACAAATGACCCTACTAATCCTAGACCTAGATCTAGAATAAAAAACTAGGTCTAGATCTACACTAAGTTTATCATTATCATCAAGCCTAGAGCCTTCATTCGAAATCTAAAACACGAACATTGGTGAATATTTTCATTAAATCAAATAAGTATGTTGTTTTCCCAACTGCATAAGCTGAAAATTTTACATTAGCGATGACGCGTAAAGCATGAAAAATCTAACAATGTTCGAATTTGCGTTTCAAACTGTAATCTTTCATCGTATACCAGTATAAACAATATAATCAGCACCAGCGAACGCATCATGTCATGAACGCATTTCGACGTTCAAGTGAAACCGAAAATAGATTTAAAATGGAGAAAAAACTAGGATAGGCAATACGATGTTTACGTGAATTAAAAAAGCATAATTATTTGCAGAGATCATACACCATTCTAAATGCCCTCTTACATCAATTTAATGTGATTTGAAATGGATAGGCTAATTTTCCCAATTTTAAGCCCTCCAAAGAAAAGCTTTTTCTGTATGGAAGTTCACCTCTCCTTCCGTTATATTAAAAATTATTATTATTATTATTATTGTTATTTTTATTATCCTTATTATCATTACTATTATATTAATGATTGCACAGGTGTTTTAAAACCGAAAAGTTTTTTTTAACGCTCTAAAATATGTATAGGGATGAATTGTTAGTGTTAACTAAATCCTTGTAAATGATTTTATGTTTTCTTTAATTTATTTCAGATGCAATGTTTGTCTTTCAACGAATAAACAATAAATAACCTTCAGAAACCGATACATTATTTCAAAAGAAGAAGAGAGACAAAATGTCCTTATGTCCACCCAGAACAAAAAAAAATTAGGACAGAAATAGTAATTTATCCTTTCTGCTTGGGATCTTTAGTGACTGTTTATTTTGCAGTCTTCAAATCACAGCTAAGCATTTAGAAGGTACTTCTAAAGCTTTTTCGAGATACATTTTACTAGAGGAAAAACAGCCAAGGTAGAACTTATTGTGTGAAGACCTGTGAGGGATATTTGCTGGAGATAGATGTACATGTAGATCTCGATCCCAGTACTTTGGGCTTGAGATTCCATTATGAGTAGATGTCACAAATCTCTTGTTCTATCGGTACATTTGGGTAGGACCGGCAAATTATTCTCCTTTATTCTAATTTATACAGAGAATGATATAGAGAATTATGTCGCATCGGATGATCTTTCGCTTGACTGCACGTTGTCGGCTTCGAACTAGATGTCAACGAGTGTTAAGGACTAGATTCATGAGGCCCCACAGTAAACCACTGCCTCTAACTACAAAGGAAATTGTCAGCAATATTTCAAGGATCTCCATTTATCATAGGTTAATCCAGACACAACATCAGTTCAGCTAGGCTCAGTTTTATCATAAAGAAACTAGTTTAACAAATTAAAACAGATTTTTTAAAAAATAAAAGCTCTCCCTGCAGAAAGAAGATTGTATGTTTTTGGGGAGTGCATAAGTCAAATTATTGTTTCGCAGTTAGGTACAATTTATGCTTGTAAGTGGTTTAAAATTAGCTTGGCAATAAAATTAAAAAGATGTATATCATCATTCACTGATTAAAATGCATGTCTTGTACATGCATGGGGTTTTGAACAAATTGGTATTGATCGGTACATTTTATGTTCTTAGTAGACCGACCAGTCTGTGTTGGTAGCTATTAATAGGGAAACCCGGCAAAACTAAAGAAACCCAGCGAAAGCTATCAAAATCTAGCGAAACATAGCGGAGGCCAGCAAATCCTAGCGAAACACAGCAGAAGCCAGCAAAACCTAGCGAAACACAACAGAAGCCAGCAAAACCTAGCGGAACACAGCAGAATACCTAGGGAAACCAAGTGAAACCTATCGACTTAACCCGTTTGCGTTTGTCTTTACTAGAGTTTGCATCTAGCAGCTAAATTTAACTCAGGGTGGTATTCTTTGATAAGTTTTGATAACATTGATGTAAAGCTGCCTCTGATGTCCAATGACCGGCTCTGTGGCCCAGCGTTATGACACTCGCTCAGAGATCGGGAGGTGCGTGGTTCGATCCCCGGCCGAGTCAAACCGAGGGCTTTAAAACTGGTATTAGCAGATGATCTGCCTAGTGCCTGGCATTATGGATTTAGTGCTAAGTCTAGTCGGCCCGGTGTCAGGATAATGTGATTGGGTGTGGTGTATCAAGCGCTCCCTAGATCCCAGTGTGGCAGCGCAGCACGCTTTCAATTGTCCCAAGCGCCGTCTCTGATATAACCTTGTAGTTAAAAAGAGATGTTAAAATTCAAACAACCTAACCTAACCGGATGTCCAATGGGAATCTCGGGTTTAGCACCTTCAATGAGCTTCCTTTCGGGTCTCTACAGCCCGCGTCTGTCGTCTGCGTAAGCCTTTTTTTCCCTTGGCTGATTAATCATTGTCTGCAACATTCGTAGCAAATTTACATCCCTGATGAATAATCTCAGAAAGTGCCTCAAATGATGAAACCTTTGTTGAGCTGTGTGGCGAAAAAAGTTTGGTAGTTCCTGTTTCCTGTTCAATGGCTGGTATTCACAAGTGTGAACCAATTTTTTCAGCAAAGGTACAGATTGCTTCGCCCCCTCATTGACCTCTGACCAAAGTGGTATGATTTTACGGTGAGTAAACCCGAGTTTGCGAACAAAGGATGCAAAGTTCTCCCTTTGAACGGAGCACCGTTGTCTGATTTCAGATTGCCAGGTGTACCAAACCTGGCAAACATTTGGTTCAGTTTGGGAGTAACTGTTTGAGCTGTTGTTGAGTGGACGATCTCTACTTAAGGAAACCGGCTGAAATAATCAATGACGATCAGTAAATATTTTCCTGTTTGAAATGGTCGGGTGAAATCAACGGAAAGTTCATCCCATGGACGTTTTGGGAGTGGTGACATCTGAAATGGATCACGTTTCAGGTTACAGATGATTGGCAAGGTATGCAACCTTTCAGGTGATTCTCTACCTGCTGGTCTATCCCAGGAAACCACATATTTTCTCTGATCAATTAAATTTGTCTTCACAAAACCCTAGTCTGAAGCGTGTGCTAGTCTCATGGCCTGCATCTGAAGGGATGTTGGGATCGTAATGCGGCGTCTGACTAAGTATAATTCCATCGAAGATAGAAAGCTCCTCATTTACAGATTGAAAACTGGCACTGACTTATCCTTCCATCATCCAGTCAATATGGCTGACAATGAAATTCTGGGGCTGTTCATCAAGACGTATAGCCTTTTGTACCTCGTCAAGGGAAAGAACATTCGATACTGAAGTGTTGGCGATGTAGCGGATATAACGTTCACCCTCATTATCCCATGTTGGCTTCGTAGGTGGATAACAAGAGAGGTAATCTGCTAGATTTGCTTCATCTTTGCCGGTCTGTAGATCAACATGAATTGATAAGGCGTTAAGTGAAGTCTCCATCTCTCGATCCGTGCAAAACATAGCTTCATACTTCTTATCATTCTAAGTAGTGGTTTGGGGTCTGTGGTGACAATATAGTCTCGAGCACCGTACAAATACATGTGAAACTTCTCGACGCCACATTCAAAAGCCAGCATCTCGCTTTCTATTTGGCTGTAGCGTGTCTCTACATCTGCCAGAGCACGACTGACGGAAAGCTTGATGAATTCTATACGACTGAAAACTGTTGACCCATTCAGTTCATCGATCAAATCTCCAGTGGTAGGCATAGGGTGTCTTTATCTCTTGATAGCTTTATTAATTCGCCTTTCTCATATCCATACAAAGGCAAACACAACCTGTCTTATTGGGCACTACCACAGTTAAGTTGACCCATGGTGCTGGACCGTCAACATTCTCGATGATGTCTTGTTCCTCCAAACGTCTCAGTTCCTTCTCTAGGTCTTTTCGTACATGGTAAGGTATCCGTCGGTGTGCTTGGAACCTTGGCTGGGCCTGTTCATCAATGTGCAGCTTTACTTTTATGTTTTTAATCTTTCCTCATCCCCTGTACAATTTAGCTGGAACCTTGATCTGGACATTCTGGTTCAGGAATTTTATGAGCCTAAGTTCTTCCGATGTGGCTCCAGACAACATGCTGCTGCAGCTTCTATTTCCATCCACTTGCCTAAACTGTTATTCTCTTTATGGGTGGTATTTGTTGCAAAACAGCCCAAGACAGAAAGTTTATCTTCCGAATTGTAGCTAAAATAGCTGTCTGACTCTTAGTGCCTTTCTTAGTTTTGAGGAGTTAACACATTCAACCAACTGGGCTAAGATCTCTCTAATTACGTCTAATAATGAGGAAAGTGCAGCCTGGGTGCATAGTCTGACATGAAACTGATCCAGATTTTCAGTTGCTAGCTGTTTCATCTTTCTGAGCTTAAAGCTCTCAGATGTAGTATTGACTCTAGGAGTAAAGTAAGTCTCCAGGGTGGTCTTAAGGGCTTCGTATGTGTTTTTTTTCCTCCTCAATCCGCAAAGTGTCAACTAAATTGAGGATTACAACTCCTCCGTAGTGTATCAACAGTGCATTGTTCCTATCTTCATAAGTTATCTAACGTTACAGAGCTGTTATGAGATTATCAAATTTCTGGAACCATTTTTTCTCCAGCGTGTTCCCGCTGAGAGTTCATCTTCCCTTATTTTAAAGGGTGGAAAATTGGGTACAGCGTTAGTTATCAAGTTCTAGTTGTTAAGATCTAGATTTCAGATCGAGGTAAGTCTATGACTTCCCAAAAAGATCTTTTTCAAACCTCGTGTGTTGCTCGGTCAAAATAGGCTTAGGTCGATCTGATCTTAGACCTATCTAGACCGACGTTTACAATCTTGCCGCAGACCTAGATCTATCTAGATCTAACTCTCAACCGTGATCTCACCGCAGACCAATCTAGATCTAGCTCTTAACCGTTTCAGGACAGTTTTATTAACTCTAAATTAGATTGTTTGGATTCGCCTTTTGAAATCCTCATCGTCAATATAATGTCTTAAGTTAGTCTTACATATATCTCAGACAACAATTAGATCTGAGAAAGAATAAATAAGAGATACGATAACTGTTAGTCAAAGAAACGTTTATTTCCGCTTCCGGTCTTATTGGTAGCGTGACAATGTTATTAGAGGTTGTCACATTACCCTACCCTCCTTAATTTGTACTCCATGGTTTTCTTGTTTGTTTCTGGTTTTTCTTCATCTCTATTTTAGTTTATTGTCGTGACTCTCCCACTCTCACCCTCTATATCTCTTTCTCTCTGTTATTTCTTATCTGCCAGTCTTTCCCTCTCTGTATAGTTTGCTTTAAGACTCAACTTTTGAGTTTCTGCTCCCTTGAACTTGATTTAAATCCTAAACGTTAAAATCGATATCTTTAGATCGACATATAAAAAAATTTTTGGCTAGAGCTATGCAATAGCGATGAGTCGCACACATTGTCTAGCTTTTGAATTTAACGGGACTACTTTCTAAGTTTTTACTTAAAAAAGAAAGAACCTTGTCTTTTTTTAATTTGCGAGAAATTGTCTTAATTATTATGAATAACATATCTCAAAATATTGACTGTTTCTTTTTATAAGACTTTAGTGAAGTGCTCTACAGATTTAGACTGTTACTATGAACTAAACTTGACGCAAGTTTGAATTGTTACTCTAACACTATGCTGTTGAAAAAAGAGCTGAAACACTACGGCCGGTGCCTCCCTACACTGTTTGACAGAGCTTGTGCAGAGCATGTTTCACTCAAGCAGCATCCATAATTTATCGTTGGTAAATTTTGTATTCTTTTAACCATCCACCAAGCAATCTTCTATGTTTGCATGTTGAAACTATACTTGATTTTTTCGACTCTAAATTTGTATCAAAGAGTAGGTTTTTACAAGGCTTTGTTATGATATGATAATTTAGGTCATAGTTTTAGTAGAATTGTGAAGTGCCTTCACAATTTTGAGCCGACACAGCGCTTCATAAAAAGCTCTTTTCTTTTTTATGTAATTGCAAACTTCACGGTTAATTCACTACTTCTTCTTCTTCCATTTAGAGGAATCCTTTCAAATGGTTTATACAGTTTTACAAGTTTATACATGCATACATTGAACCATATCAACTGTCAGACCACACTCCTAATGCCTGTTCGATTTTATTAAGAGTACTTTTAAAATTCATGGTTTTTCTGAATTGATACATGGATTTTCTGAATACAGATGAAAAATTTAAAAAATGCTACTCTTTGTCCACACACAGACATTAAAAACTATGATGACGGTATCTCTTCTACTGCCAGCCTGTTACCTGTAGACTGCAGTGGTCTACAATTTAAAATTGTTGCAAAACAGCCCAAGAGAGAAAGTTTATCTTCCGAATTGTAGCTAAAATAGCTGCACGACTCTTAGTGCCTTTCTCAGTTTTGGGGAGTTAACACATTCAACCAACTGGGCTAAGATCTCACTAATTACGTCTGTTAATGAGGAAGTGCAGCCTGGGTGCATAGTCTGACATGAAACTGATCCAGATTTTCAGTTGCTAGCTGTTTCATCTTTCTGAGCTTAAAGCTCTCAGATGTAGTATTGACTCTAGGAGTAAAGTAAGTCTCCAGGGTGGTCTTAAGGGCTTCGTATGTGTTTTTTTTTCCTCCTCAATCCGCAAAGTACCAAGGCAGTTCAAAATGTAGAAACTAGAAGAACAATAAATTATGAAAAATATGAACGAATTGGTAAAAAGATTCTAATGTTTTTAGTAGATATTATTGAAATGAAACAGTTTTACGCTGGTCATACGAAAATCATCTAAAGCAACATTGGTATGACAGACACAGTAAAGTAGGCTTAAATCGTGATTATGGGCCTTCTTGTCGGGTACATCTGATGCGAACAAGACGCATGTAGGCCGTATAAGCGCTGTGCGTCTTTTTATCAATTTTTATAATTGTAAATTTTTAGCAAAAACTGCTGGAAAGATGTGTCTGTAGCTGAAGAAACATGTGACAGAAAATCAACTTCGTCTTTAAGCCGATATCGAACCCTTTAGTCTCGTCTATTGAGACCATAAAGCGTAAGCAAGCTTCTTCCTCATCCGTATAACTGGTCATGTTATCTCAGGTTAAATTTTAGCTCAGGTGCTAACATGTGGGGAACTCACCGTGCACATACTTGTGTGGAACCCAACAACTCGATGATATACTGAACATTCACTACAGAAATCCTTAACATTTCATTTATATCTCTTACTTACATCGGACGGTTTGCTTGAATGTTTGGATGACTTCATCCTCTCTCTACTCATGTTGAACATTCCTGGCAGAGTTGGGAGGATCACAATCAGCTCAAATCTGCCTGTGCTGGACTGGTTTCGGCAAACTCCTTTGTCTATCTTCGAACAGTACTAACTACATAAATTATCCTTCACCATAGACAAGCTTCAATCGCCTATAAATATCATGGGGTGTAGCCCTCTTCTGTAAGGAACTAAAAAACACTCTGCTATAAATCCACATCTATAGGTTTGGTGAACGCAATTTTCTCAACTACAAAGTACCATAGCCTCTATGGCATAAACTACAAAAGTATAAAGGTGTGACATTCTAGCATAACTATTTCTCCGGTTTCAGAGTATTCGTATTGAAATTAACTGTGTGTAAATTCAATGAAGGTTTATTTAATTGCATGGAAGATATAGCAGACATGGCACTCTTTGCAGACGTACTCTCGTAATCATTCAATTTTTCTAAGTTGTGGGGATTCATCTTTACGAGGTTTTTGTTATTTCATTACAAGTTATTTCTTACAAGTTGGATAATATACAAGTTATATTAACAAGTTTTTTACGGAAAAATTATTAAGATAAGAGAAGAATTGAACTATGATTTTGAGAGCGAAATGAAAGTGACAGCTACAGGACACAGACCCGGCTCTATAATGACAGAATTTACACCTGCTTCCATCGAAGAAATTGAAAAAGTGTTAAAAGAAATGCCGAACAAAACTTGTGCATTGGACACGATTCCTGCATTATTAAGAACTATAGACCTGTGTCAAACATAACTATAATTTCTAAAGTGATAGAAAAGGTTGTCAGCCAGAGACTTCGAGACTATCTGAAGAGTAGCAATCTTGATACAAAGTTTCAATCAACATACAAAAAAGATCACAGTACGGAAACAACGCTTCTCAAATATCCTAAATGACGCCCTTGGTGCTGCAGATGCCAAACAATCAACTTTATTAGTTCTTCTCGACCTTAGCGCTGCGTTTGACACCATAGACCATGAACTTTTACTCTCCAGATTAGACTATCGTTTTGGAACCAATGGCGCTGCGCTTCAGTGGCTACGCAGTTATTTAACCGGTAGAATGCAGAGTGTCTTCATAGACGGCGTTTCATCGCCTGTCTCCTCTCTGCAGTTTGGCGTCCCTCAAGGTTCGATGCTGGGTCCTCTACTCTTTACCCTGTACACTTCACCTGTTGCAGACATCGCAGAGTGTTATGACGTCAAGTACCATCTATATGCAGACGACACTCAGATCTACATATCACTCGACGCTGACGGTCAAGTCCAAAAGAAACTGGTTGAAGATTGTGTGCGAGATATCTCTAAATAAATGGCTGTGACCAAGCTTAAGTTAAACTGTGATAAAACTGATGTCATCTTACTGGGTTCTCATAGACTGCTTAAGGATATTGATACAAGACTTAGTATTATAATAGATAACTGTAAAGTCACTTTATCAAACTATGTTAAAAATCTAGGTTGTATATATATATATATATATATATATATATATATATATATATTTGACTCTTCGCTTACTTTTTTTCCTTGTGCTTTCAATTCTTCATGTGACCCGGTTTGATTAGATTATTAAATAACTTCTTTTATTAGTTCATGCTGTGCGAAACAAAACATTGGTAGAAAAAAATAACAAAAAATTAAACAATACAATTTACTTCTTATATCATCTGTATGGTTAGACACACTGGAGTAATTTTATATTTTAGAAAGGCAGGCATGCTGTGAGTAAAATTATTAGAGCATCATTAAATCCTCCGCTCCAGAGAGTCGCAAGGTAGCACTTCTCGATTCCCAGTCCATATGAGACTATCCAGCGTCACCGCGGGGCCAAAAAATTTTAAGCTCAGTCTCGTGCTATGGTGACTTTGTTAGTAGTTAATTCGCTATTCCATTCTATTCTAGTGTAATGTTTAAATTAGGTACCAACGAGAGGAGAGGGTCTTAGACTGAGAGAGAGGTGTAAAAAGGAACCGAGAGAAAGGCTGAGAGAGAGGATGCGAGAGAGTGGTAAAGATAGAACGCGAGCGAGGGATAGACAGAGAGAGGGAGAGAGAGAGCAGGGGTGAGGTATTTCTTTTTGCACAGTTTTAATTATTTTTTTAAGCTCGCTGAGGTTAAAATTACCAATATATATTTGGGCTGAGAAACTCTTCGCTTACTATGAATAACCATATAACTTTTTTATGCCAAAAACCTTTTTCAATTAAGAAACATAGGCAAAGTACGTTGCATCTAGATAGATTTACAGCCCAACTATTAGTATCCTCATTAGTAATTAGTCGACTTGATTATTGCAATTCTTTACTAACAGGATTGCCAAAAGCGTCCATTGAAAGACTTCAAAAACTTCAAAACCAGGCAGTGAGGATTGTTTCTTTAAGTAAAAAATATCAACACATTACTCACGTTCTAAAGGGCCTTTACTGGTTACCCGTAAAAGAGCGAATTGTTTTTAAAGTACTATGTAATGTTTGTATGTGTGACAAGGGAAATGCTTCTGTTTATTTGAAAGATCTCTTATAGAAATATATTCCAGAACGACATCTTCGATCAGGAGCTAAAAATATACTAGAAATTCCACGCTCAAACTCAAAGATAGGAGACAGATCTTTTTCTGTTTACGGCCCTAAATTAGAGACCTTTAGCACACGCACCGTGTCTCACTACGCGTACGTGAAAATCGGGAAAGCAGATTGAGGAAACTATAAAAATAGTGAAACCAGTTTCTAAAAATAGACCCACAGACGTTCGCGTCATACGCACGCGTTGCTGCTTAAAGTCTGTATTATGGAATAAATTGCCTGAGCATATAAAAAATAGCCTTCCTGAGAAAACTTTTAAGAAGCAACTCAAAACGCATCTTTTTAAAGAAGCTTACAGTGTTTAAGACATCTCATACTCTTTTTAACTTAATTATTTTCACTGAATTTTATAGGGTGAGATAAGGGTAAATTAAGATAATAATTCAATCAGTGATCACTGAGTAATTTTTTCGGTCAAGTTACTATACCATCTCACATTTTTAAAAAT
>BMAT01001386.1:56738-67056 GCA_019649035.1 Elysia marginata | reverse complement strand
GGGGGAGAGTGTATGGAGGGTAGAGGCAAGCGAGGGTCTGACGTCTGCTTATTCTCAGAATTTAAGTTTCACTGAATTCTCTGTCAGAGTGGGCGGACAAGCTGTGGTGGGATGCCTCTGCACTGGTATGGGATCACAGGCACGTGAGGATGGCATGGGAATCTCGGAGTTTCTTGGAAATGATGGGGATAGAGCTGCAGGTGGGTGTGACTCTCGATCTCTTCCTGGGTGCTTCAGAATTTTCTGGGGCTACTCAGGGTGGATAAGTATGACCTATGGGATGGATAGAAGTAGCAGGGGTTCTGATTTAGGGGATGTGAGGGGGTTGCACCCTCATGGGTTGACCCTTAGACTAAAGGGTTGACCTCAAGATGGGGTCGAGGGTTGCTTAGTAGGGGAGGGATGCTTGCTCTCGTCCTGTTTTGGGGTATGGCTTTAACCAAATAGTGTTGCCTTACCAGGGAGCGGTACCTTGGAAGGGCACGTACTACTAGCAGGTGTTTTGCAGTACCAATGGGGAAAGAAAAGGAGGGGGGGCTAAAAGAAGGAAGAAGAGGGGATGGGGAAGATAGTTGTGCTTGCCCCTCCTGAAAGGAGTTTAGGGGTCGCAGCAAGGGACAAAAGAGCAAGTGGAGGAGAGAATGAGTAAAAAGGGTCCAGGAGCAGGGAATGTTGGTGGTACAGGGGGAGAATACTAGCATTATTTTGGGGATCACTCATCATGATGCTAGAGTGTGTGTTTAGGCGCTTCTGATCTGAATTCTGTGAGGGATGTCTTATTAAAAAGGAGACTCGCAGTGCTCAGGATGATCTGTGAGCCGCAGTTGAAGGGAAATTGTCTTATTGAAAGCTAATAAAAAGGCAACTTGCGACATTCAGGATGTATACCCGGCAGAGAAGAATCCTTGATTTGCACTTGCAGGGAAAGAGCTGTCGAGAAGTAAAGCATGACACCATGAGTGTATGGCAAGGGTTAGTTTAAGTAGGGAGTGGCTTCTGTTCAGGTAGGTTTAAGTACCACTGATTTTATGAATGGGGCGAGTACACTATTCTCATATTCGTATATTTCATTTCCTAAGGAGGGATCTGAAAAATAGGGAGGGAGGAGTGTGGTGAAATTGGCGACCTTTGATCCGGTACTCCGTGGAGTAACGGAGATCGGCGGAGGAAGCCGAGGCTTGACGACGGGCCCGAGGCTGAACTGTTGGTTGGTTGGTTGTTTGAATTTTAACGTCTCTTTTCAACTACAAGGTTATATCAGAGACGGCGCGGGGGACAATTGAAAGCGTGCTGCCACACTGCGATGTAAGGAACGTTTCCATAATACCACACCCATTCACATTAACCTGACACCGAGCCGACCAGGCTAAGTACAAAATCCACAATGCCAGACACTAGGCGGATCAGCTGCTAATACCAAATTTAAAGACCTTGGTTTGACTTGGCCGGGGATCGAACCCCACACCTCCTGATCTCTGAGCGATTTTCTAGCACAGAGCCGGTCGAGGCTGAACTGCAGAGCTCGAGGACAAGTCAGTCTTGGAGTCGCAAGTATTGTAGAAAGTCGCGGTCGAAACCTCTCTCTCTCTCTCTCTACAACCTGACTTCAGGGCCTTTTCCCACCTGTTGGGACTTCTAGTATTTCTATAAGATTTAAGTGAATTCGCTTCTAGGGATTTTTGGGATGGGAAATAGAATGGTCTTATTAGCGTAGTCTAGCGGCCTCCTGAACACAATACCTTGAAGATGTAAGCATTTTAATCACCATGATCGGGCTTTTATGTTGAAGGGTGGGATGAATCGTACAGTGTTTAACATTATTGAATTTACCTACTCTCCGTTAGCCTGTTTTACGCTTTGATGTTGTTGTTGTTTGAATTTTAACGTCTCTTTTCAACTACAAGGTTATATCTGAGACGGCGCTTGGGACAATTGAAAGCGTGCTGCCACACTGTGATGTACAGAGGGCTGCATACACCACACCCAGTCACATTATCCTGACACCGGGCCGACCAGACTTAGCACTAAATGCATAATGCCAGACACCAGGCGGATCAGCTACAAACCCAATTATAAAGTCCTTGGTTTGACTCGGCCGGAGATCGAACCCGTACCTTCCGATCTCTGAGCGAGTGTCTTTACCGCTAGGCCACAGAACCGGTTTTACGCTTTGAAAAACACAGCGATTATTGCAACGTTAGAAGTTAGAAACGTTATTGGGAATGGCTAAATCAGCTAAATTAAGGACGTACCTTGTACATAGGGTTGGCATTTTGTCATGACAAGTAGAACAACGCTGTTGGCTGTGTTATAATTTATATAACAAAGGCTTTAAGGGCAGGGTGTTGATCTATATGCAGGCTTCGTGTCTTACAATATAGTCATGAACTTCCTCATTTGAGCTGTTAGATTTTAAACCTACATTACAGATCTCACAAAAAATGTTCATTGCTTATAACTAAAAAAGAACAAACTGAATATTTCTAGCATTTGATGTTAACAGATCAATGTTTTATTTCTAGGTTCCACATTGACGACAGAGCTGCTATTGAAGTTCTATGATCTATCTTGCCTTGATGTTCGATGTTCTAAAGTCACTGGTCTGCTGTCTGAAGGAAACAGAGTCACGATCAAGCCATGAAGAGGAAGAGAACTGGCATCAAGGTTAGAATAACAGATTTATTAACTTAACATTGTTATATTTTTTCTTGTTTAGATTAAAATAATTCACAGAAGTTTTACCACAAGGGGCTTTTAAATCATTACATTTAAGATTTCATTTTATACATATTTTTTTTTACATCTTAAGTTCAAACTGATAAATTTGATATTCTCTTTGCAGTTTCTTTCATGAACATGATTCATTCTAGTTAATGTTATTGTAACGAAGTTAGACATTGTTTTGGTCTAGTTCCTTAATCATGCTATGTACAGTGTAGACCTAGATTAAGGCTACGCTTGTTTTCTTAATGGAATGTGTTAAGCATTCGTAGTTATAAGTAACTTACGGATTTCATAACTCGTTAAAATCTAGAACGATCGCCTATTATTAGTTTTGTAGATCTAGTCTTCTGGATTTATCTAGATTACTATCTTCCGGTTAATTTACATAATGTTTGATGACCGGCGACCTATTTTTAACTTGGCTCGCGATTGGGTGTCGCTGCCGCATTAGGCCACGCCTTTCTCACCTTTCTTGTAAAGGGTAGAATTTTCGGGAAATTCCCAGATGTGTGTTTTACTTATAAATAGAGCTCGCGTGGTTGTTAAAGGGGAGCGGAGAGAAGACTTAGAAGACGGAGAGGATAGAATACTGGATTAAGAGAGAGTGAGCAGTTTTGAGCAAAAGTTAGATCTACGATTTGTTTATGCTGGACATCGGCAATTGCACTGTTATTATTTTCGACTACTGCTGGATGTGAATACTGTTTCGTGTTGATTTCTTAATTTTAAGTTGAATAAACTTATTTTCTACGTTCTTCATACGACTTTTCACGTTTCCAAGATTTTAAAAGAACTCACAAGTCTCGCATCAGGAGTTTTATTCGTTTACTCGATTATTATTTCTGGTGTCTGTGACAGTTATAATATTGGATTACTTTACCTAATGTAACAGCTAAGCATCTTTCTCTGAGGCTGATTATGAATACATGTATCCATGTAACTCTCAGTGGTAAATTACTATAACATAGGCATACAAAAGCAGTAAAGGTGACTGAGAAATTCTTAACATTTTGAATTTAAATTTCTCTACAGTGCATATAACTATCTGGAGTAACAGATCTTTCTGCTCAACTACTGGTACGGTACCCAGCTTGTCTACAAACTATTGTCTACACCAAACAACTTGCCTGCAATTGTATCTCATAAATGGCACCGCCTATGAAAGGTATTAATAGACAAGATTACGTGGATCTGGGTCGATATGTTTCTTCATTGCATATTTTAAAGAGAGATACTGTCAAAGATATGTATATGTATGTTAAAATTTTGTCAAGTAGATACTTTTTTAATGATGATGCTTTTATACATAGTAATATTCCCCTTTATGAGCAATGAGCACGAAAAGATATTGAATGAAAAAACTTTAGTTATATGAGGTAACTGAATGTTACTAAATATTCTTTCTTAATATATAAAAAAATATACTTTGCCCTTCTTTTGGCATTTTGTAATATCTGAAGATAAAAGAGTAAATTTGTCCTTTGCTTCTTATCAATGCATGCATAAATAGTTTTTAAAAATGATGAGTGTTTTTTTTTAACTTTATACCACTCACAGGTTGAAGCCTAAAGCAGATGGGCTAGGCCTACATGAACCAAAATCCCAGCATTTTTTAAACAGCTTGGCTCTGCTTTAGGTGTACCTGATTCGTCCTCTAAACAAGAACTTTTGGTCTTTGAAAACGCAGTTTTTTTTAAAGCATATCTTCTAGATGAGTATTATTTTTAGTTTGGGTTGATTTTAGTCACCTAATTGAAGACTTAATTGGTCAATACTGGCTAAAATACATTTTTTTGTAACGGGACTTTGCAAAAAGAAAAGTATTTCATTAAATTATACAGATACATAACATATTTGAAGTTAAAAAAGTAAACTATAAAACTGATGAATTAGCATACAATATAGAATCTATATCTATAAATGAGGAGCGCATGGATTTTAAAAAATCGGCCGTAAACTCCTCCTAGACCGGTTACGATAAAAGCGTCACATGTGTTTAAAATGCCTTTAAATAAGCTGTATATTTTCGTAAAAGGGTCAAAATAAAAAAAAAACAACGGCAAAAGAAACTAAATATCCGTTGTTTTTATAAGGAACTATTTTCTTTTCCGCTTCTTTACTTCCGTCTTCCCGGAAAGTTGTTGTGAAGTGAAAGGTTTGACTTCAAGAGGTAGTTGTGATTATCGCCTTTAAATTTGATTTTGTTATGAAGTTTAATGTGTCAAAAATCCCTATGAATCCAGATTCGATTACACGAAGACAGGGAACAATCTGATCTAGATTCTAGATCTAGCACGAAGACAGGGAAGAAAATTCTGCGACCAACTCTGCAATAAACCAACTTTACTCTAGATCTAGATCTAGATATGTAGGACCAGAAAATATGGAACCTAACGTATTAGATCTAGATCTAAATTAGATTCAAAACTTTTCACTGTATATGATCTAGAAAATATAGAATCTAACATTATCAAGAACTGGCAGCTCTGTTATTTGTTACTTTTGATACAATTACAAGAGTCAAGCAGGTTGATGAATGAAGCCTCAAGTTGATTGCAGAATTCCTGCAGGTTGATGCGTAATATGCTATTGAAAGCTTTCACTTCAAGAGGTATTTGTGGCTATTGCCTTTAAATTTGATTTGATAAGTTTAATGTGGCAAAAATTCTTATCAACCCAGATTAGGTAACACGAAGACAGGGAACAATCTGATCTAGATTCTAGATCTAGCACGAAAACGAAAGAAAATTATGTGACCCACTCTGCAGTGAACCAACTAAAACCGCACTTTCAAACTTTGAACTCTATGGATTTGGAAACGGCTGGACAGTTCATTCTGAAAATTTTCGTGCTGTTGCAGAACATCGAGATCTGTATTATCTAAACAACCACAGCAAAACAACAAAAAAATATTTTAATGCAGCCACTTGATTAATTTTGTTTGATTCCAAGTTAATCAATGTGTCGGTCCGAAGCCCCTTGAATGCAGACGGAAAACATTTTTTTTTAAATTTTTCAAAGTTAGTATTTTTTTAAAAACTTCCATCTACAGGTAATTTCTGTAAATACTCTGTTCCTTTCAGGATGTTTTTACTTCATTCCCTTTTTTGTTTGCTTCATTTTCTGTTTAGTTTTGTTTGGTTTTATTAAGACCGATGTGCCCTATCTTAGCAAACAGACAGAGGTAATTTTTTTTTTTTTGCAACAGTAAGAAAAAAAAATTTTCACATTATACAAGTCAACCATCCTTACTTCTACTTTCCAAACTGATAATTTCGAGTTAAATGGATAAAGGAAAAAAAATCTTATTTTAGAACATTTTGTTTCTGTTTCCCGTTCTTTTGAACGGGTCTGCCAGCTTGCATACAATATATTGTTGTTTTCAAATCGATAAATCAATTCCAGTCATGCCAATTTTCCGTAAATTTAGGGAAATAGGTAAAAGTAAAAACTACCGTTCAAGTTCTAACAAAGATCTGTAAAAAAATTTTTTTATTTACCCGTCTTCTTCTAAACGGTGCCAAACATGGCTCTGCTGTTCAATTATTTGCTATGATTTTGCCATATTTTTGAGCAACCGACAAAACATTACATTTTTTCAGGTCAACGCTTACTAGACTCAGCTGAAAAAGCTTTCTGAAAGTAATGGTTATCCATAAAGCTCTGTAAAAAATTTTAACATGATTGGGCATCCTGATATTAATTGCTTCTGTGACCCTTAGTGTATCTGAATAGAATTTACAATATTGGCCTCCTTAGTGCGTTATTCAGACTGTTATGTTACTTTTTGTACATTGTGTCTATAGGAAAAAAGTTGGTTAATATGAATAAATCAAACTTATTTTGCCTTCATTCTACTATCATTTGATTTTTCCTGTGTTTTTTTAAATTATTTGGTGTGTTGTTGATCTCTGTCCTTACATCCAAGGTGTCTTGTTTTGTGATTTTTGTTATAATTACAATACTATTACTGAATATTCTTTTTTGTTAGTTTTGGTACTGATGTATCCAGCCTCATCTCCTGTACAAGTCAAAAGGTAAGAAAGCTCTCACTTGAGGCAACAAATGTCTCACATCAGTTCAAACGAGCAAAGGAAATTCAAAAGAAAATGCCTTTTTATATTCTTAATACGTAACTTCAAGAAATTTTTATTATCTTTCTACAAAGCATGAGTTAAAAATTTCATGAGATTTTAATGTTTGAGAGTTCAGAAATATGAGTGCTAAAAACGTAAGTTGAACACATTGTCATGTAAAAATTGTGACATCCAAACCCATTCGGACTTGATGCGAGACAAGCCTCTTTTCAGAAAACCATATACTATTTAGCGAGTTAAAATGTGAACAAAAGTGCTAAACTATAAGATAAAAGTTTAACATATTACTACAGGTACCTTATAATTGGTTAAATGCGGCATCTCACTCGGACTAATTGCAAAACATATTAAGACATTGTAGTGTTGTTGAAACTGCATAGAAAATTTGTATTGTTTTTCAAATTGTAGTCATAGGTGCCAACATAGGGTATTATTTTTAAAATACATAATAATAAAGAGCAGGTTCTATTGCAACTTTGTTAACATTTCATTAGCTAACTTCATGTAATACCCAGGAATCTTTTTACTGTGAGATACAGCGGAATCGTATAAGATAAACCCTTAAAGGACACACTAGATCATACTGAGCAGTAATGTTTTAAAGAAAAAAAAACAAAAGGGACTAAGATCTAGGGTTTTTTTCAAACCTAAGTCTATCCTTTTCAGGGTTTATCTTAGGACTTTACTGTATAGTACATATAATGTCTAAAGTTAGTCTTAAAGTATATCTAAGACAACAATTAGATCTAAGAAGAATGAAATAAGGCAGACATTTATAACGGTCAGTCTAGGAAGTATTTATTTCCGGTTACGGTCTTATTGGTAGCGTTACAATTTTGATTAGAGGTTATTGACTTTAATATGGACATTACATCCCTCTCCAACTTAGATAGAAAATGAAAATGAAAAGGGAGGGAGTTTTTTTCTTTTAATTTAAATTTAAAATCTTGGTCTTGGACTTCTCGGGAACGTCAGTCTTGGTTGCTGCAGAAAGGTCCACAAGATGTTTTTGGAAAACAAATTAAAATTAATAACAGATGCTAGCTGTAGAGACAACAACAATAAGTTGGAACTCTAGCTAGATGCTCTTAGTGAGCTTACGCTTAGTGAATGTCAGAGTTTACTATTTACAGTGTATGTGTGCATGTGTTGCGAACCGTTGCAATTGCCCTTTAAAAACATGCCTATGGTGTATACCTGGTGGGCGGAATAACCAAACGGCCGCTTCTTGTTACTGTGTATGGATGTGTCTGAGGTTGTGATGACGATGGCAAACGAGAGGGCAAGGCCTCGTCGGCGATTACACCTGGTGGGTGGGGCAGCTCGCCCTGCATTCTTGTTGAATCTGTTGAGGTGTTGCCTTCTTGACCTCCATCTGGACAGTCGTATGGATTGAACAAGATTTCAGCATCGGGGTTCAAGTGTTGACACGGAGAATCATATGGCATCAAGTGTTGAGATGGTGAATCTTGGGATCGAATAATTTTGAAGAACGAACTGTTCCTCGTGATGGTATGACCTGCGTTTGCTGCTGTGATCATACTCCCTTTGACGTCAGTGACAATATAAGGAACTGGGTTGTAGGGTGGTGTAAGCTTGTTCAGTTTTGGTTGACGTACAAGTACTTTGTCTCCCATCTGTATTTTATGTTGGACAGCGTTGCGTCTGTCATCTGAGTACGCCTTCTGTTTCTCCTTGGCTGAGTAATCATTATCTGCAATATTCTTCGCAGACTTACATCCCTGATGTAGGCTTATAATTTCAGGAAGGGAGGTTTTCATCTTCCGAGCAGTAAGCGCCTCATGTGGTGAAATCTTTGTTGAGCTGTGTGGAGTTGCTCTATACTGGCGAAGAAAGTCTGGGAGTTTCTGTTTCCAGTTTAATGACTCGGATTCACAAGTGTGAACAAATTTGTTCAGCAAACGTACAAATCGCTCCGCCTCCCCATTAGCCTCTGGCCACAGTGGTGTGATTTTACGATGAGTAAACCCAAGTTTACGAGCAAAAGATGCAAAGTACTCTCCGTTGAACGGAGCACCATTGTCCGATTTTAGAATGCTAGGTGTACCAAACCTGGCAAATATTTGGTTCAGTTTGAAAGTAACTGTTTGAGCTGTAATTGAGTGGACGATCTCTACTTCAGGAAACCGGCTAAAATCATCAATGACGATCAGCAGATATTCTTCTGTAGGAAAAGGACCGGCGAAATCAACGGAAAGTTCATCCCATGGACGTTTTGGGAGTGGTGACATCTGCAGAGGATCACGTTTCTTTGAGGTTACAGATGATTGACAAGGTATGCAACCTTTCAGGTGACTCTCTACCTGCTGGTCTATCCCAGGAAACCACAACTTTTCTCTGATGAATTGCTTTGTCTTCACAATGCCTTAATGTGAAGCGTGTGCTAGTTTTATGACCTGCATCAGAAGGGATGTTGGTATTACAATGCGGTTCGGTCTGAGGATAATTCCATCGAAGACAGAGAGCTCGTCTTTTACAGACTTAAAAGCTGACACTGACTTATCATTCCAGCGTCCAGTCATGATGGCTGACATGACATCCTTAAGCTGTTCATCAAGGCTTGTCGCCTTTCGTACCTCGTCAAGGGAAAGAGCATTGGGTACTGAAGTGTTGGCAATGTAGCGGATATAACGTTTACCCTCATTATCCCGTGTTGGCTTCGCAGGTGGATGACGAGAGAGGAAATCTGCTGGATTTGGCTTCATCTTTGCCCGGTCTGTAGATCAACTTGAATTGATAAGGCATTAGGCGAAGTCTCCATCTCTCGATCCGTGCAGAACATGGCTTCATGCTCTTTATGATTCCAAGTAGTGGTTTGTGATCTGTAGTGACAGTAAAGTCTGAAGAACCATACAAATACATGTGAAACTTCTCAACGCCGTATACAACAGCGAGCATCTCACGTTCTGTTTGGCTGTAGCGTGTCTCTACATCTGTCAGAGCACGACCGGCGTAGCACACGATTTTTCCTTGCTGGGTAAGGATTGCCCCGAGTCCGCAAGGTGAGGCGTCTACTAGAATCTCTGTTTCTTTCTTTGGATCAAAGTATGCTATAACTCCGACCTGTGTAAGTCTATCCTTCAGCTTGTTGAAGGCCTTGTTTTGATCTTTACCCCACTGCCATTTCTGTGAGTTCCTGGTCAGTTTCCGCAGAGGTTCCGTTATGGTTGAGTATGACTCGATATACCTTGAGACAAATTGGGTCATCCCGAGAAAGGATCTCAGTTCTGATACTGATGAAGGCTTCTTTGTATTTACAATGGCTTGAATCTTTTGTGGCTCTGGTGATATGCCCTCCTGTCCAAAGGTATGACCTAAAAAGGTTAGTTTGTTGACTCCAAACAAACATTTCTCCTTGTTTAGAGTGGCATCCCTCTCTTGCAGGTTCAGGGTCTGAGTAAGGCTTGTGTCGTGTGTTGCTTTGTCTGCACCATGGATAATTATGTCATCTGTGTAATGGGTGACACCTGGTATGC
>BMAT01001386.1:1773-25181 GCA_019649035.1 Elysia marginata | reverse complement strand
CTTGGGCTTATGCAATGGGCCAGAATGCCTTTTGGATTGGTTACGGCTCCTGCCACGTTCTGTAGACTTATGAGACTGGTACTGGAGGACAAACCGCAGTTGCTGTCATATTTTGATGACACATTGCTACATACGGGGACTTGGGACGAACACTTGGTTGGACTGAAGAACTTGTTGTCTACACTGAAAGACCATGGTTTGACTGTCAATCCCAGTAAACTTGTCGTTGGACAAACGTCGATTCACTTCCTGGGACATTCAGTCTCTAATGACACACTTTCACCTCTCCCTACTCAAGTTTCTAAGGTTCTTGAGCTGAAGAAGCCTACCACAAAGAAGCAGGTTAGGAGTTTAATGGGTCTTATCTCATACTACAGGTCCTTCATTTCTGACTTCTCTTCTCTCACCGCTCCACTGACTGATCTTTTGCGCAAAGGCAGCCCTGAGAAAGTTGTTTGGTCTGATGAGTGTGGAAGAGCTCTTCAACACATTCAAAACATTTTGTCAAACGATCCGGTTTTGATTATTCCTGATCTTAACGCACAGTTTATTGTGCGCACTGATGCTCCTGATTATGGTATTGGAGCAGTCTTATTGCAAGAAAGAAACGGAGTTTTGATGCCTTGTCGCTTCGCAAGTCGAAAATTATTGCCGCGTGAAACTAAGTACTCTACGATTGAGCGTGAATGTTTAGCAATAGTGTTTGCAGTTTCCCAGTTTTATAAATATATTGCTCTGAAGCATTTTGTTCTCCAGACGGATCATCGGCCTTTGCTCTTTTTGAAGGAAGGAAGGGCCAAAAACTCAAGATTGATGAGATGGGCACTCGCTCTGCAAGAATTCTCATTCATAATATCAGCTATACCAGGCACGGTGAGTTGTCATGCTGATGCGTTATCGCGGTTATGCTAAGGTTAAAAGTTATAATCTGGGTGGCTTATTAGAGTTGTTGCTTGGGAAATCTCTTCAAAACACTGGCCTGGAATTGTGAAGTATCCTTTTCACTGAATAGATACTGTTTTGCTGGTATTGAAACTTTGATAAGTATTTTGTATCAGGGACCCTCGTGGTCGTTTTGTATTTCTCTATTTTGATTTCCAACTTTAAAGTAATAAATGTAAAGCTGCCTTTTATAATTGCCGTATTGTTTTAATTTAACGCAAGTTAAATATGTCTCTGTTGTGCATGTAACTACGTAGTAGCCAATAAAGGAAAGGTTAAACCCTAACGCTTAGTTTTAGAGGGTCACCCATCTCTAACACTCATGATCAGCCACAGCACTACTTGGTTCTCTATCTGCCTGATCCCGTAAACGCTGATTACGTGTGAGCACAGGACACGCAGTTTTGTCTCCATTATTTGAGCTGAAATCAACTAAACCATCGATATTACCCAAAATCACGTCTGCGATAGGGTCAGCAACAACACAAGCTTCAACCTTGCCTTTGAAGTATCCACAGTCCAGATCGATGATAGCCGTTTCAAATGCCCTGTGTTTACAGCAAAACGTCGTCACATGCGTAAAACATCCTGTCAACGCATCTGTATGTACCAAAGATTCACGCACTGCTACCGTGTTGCACCCAGAATCCCTTAAAAGAGACCTTTTTGGAATACCACATACAGTTGCCTCATCAAAAATCAAAACTCCATCTCTATTGCTATCTGATATTGCTGAACAGCAATGAAACGATGCTTTCTTCACTGTAGACGCCCATGCAACATATCCACTCTTAGCCTTGGGTGGTTGTTGGTGTTGTGACCATCTTTGCAACGACTCCGAGTTCGACTTGAAGGACGGGCAGAACTTCTTGGTGTGACCGTAACCATGACAGCGATAGCATATGAGGTCACCCGAATTTCCTTTCCTGTACGAGTATTGGTTATCCGGTTTAAAAGACCTATCTCTCGATAACGATCGCGATCCATAAGCACCTCTGTCGTTACTACGAGTTCTGGTATACCCGAATCTGTTACGCTCACGGTAAGTGTGTCCACCTTCCGCATCTTGCGCATTCCAGTTGTTCTTAGGTGGAGCTGGTTTTCCTTGTGCATGGCTAGAATTCACCACAAATGACACTGGTTCTGACTTCTTGGCAAAGCTCTTATTTGGCCGAGCGTTCACGTAGGCCGTAGCAACAGCCTTGAGTTCACATAAATTCGCGGGAGTCCGAACTTTAATATAGGCGACAAACTCAGGCTCACATGCTTGCAACGCTATTTCCGAGCAAATTAGGAATTCCAGCTGGTCTTTGCTCGTCACAGCAGACAGCTCTGTCCATCTATCAAAGTAGCGTTTCGCGCGGTTGATATATGTACCGAAATCTTCGTCTACTTGCGGTTTCACTGACAGGAATTTGGATTTAAGCCCGTTTCAGTCACAATTGAATCTGCGAAGGGGCGTTTCCTTTACAGTGTTATAATTAGCACTTTCTTCTGCAGACAGCGATGACAAAATTGAAAGAGCTTCTCCCTGGAGTAAATTACACAGGCACGAAGCCCAATCCTCCACACGCCAAGCCTGAGAACTTGCATAGCGCTCAAATCTTTCCAAATAGAGGTCTATTTGTGAAGTGTCCGTAAGTGGTGGCAGTTTAGGTTTTCCAAAATTACCAGACTGTGGCCTGCGCTCCCCAACGAACTGGGTAGCATCTAATTCAAGTTATTTTAGATTCGCCTCCTCTTCCAACTTCCTGATCTCATGTTCCCTAGCTTCGCGCTCTTGTACTTGTTGTCTTTCTCGTTCTAACTCATCCTTTTGCCTTTCTCGTTCTAATAATCTCTCCTCCCTGTCCTTATCTTGTTGTATCCGGTTCTCAACCCATTTTTGTACGTTTTCCTGAATGCCTAGCTTAGACGCAATGTCCAAATATTTCATAAATGCCTCTACATCGGCCATGATCTGAAAAATAGATCGTTACTATATACAAAATAAATTGTACTTGCTGCACAAATAAAAAACCAAAATCAACAAAGGAAAAGTGAAATACCAATCCCTAAAATCGTCAAATCTCAAAGTACATCTATCCTCGGAACAATAAAACAATCTATGAGGACCAAAACGCTCAAAACTCGTAAGACTACCAAAAAAATATAGTCATAGAGTATAGAAATATCAAAAATGTACACCAAGCCAAATCAATGACAACTATGCAAGACAAATACAGCCGCTGCAATGTAAACTATATACCTTCGTTCTACATACCAAACGCAGCTGGGGAAAGAAAATCAAATTATCATACAGTATTTCCAATAATAATCGTTTCACCACGTAATTGCGTAACAAAATGAAATAAGTGCTTAATAAACAAAACAGAAAACAGTACCGTAGTCACAACTTAACGGAAGGACAAAGAGAGCAGACAGTACAAAAGGTCACAAGACGTCAAGTGCTCGACGGAAGGAAGAAAAAAAAACATAGGCTCACACACTTGCTACTTAGAGTGCTAGTCTCAAAAATGCGATGGGCCCCACATTTAAACAACCTGAGCAAAAAAAAATGTAAAAGACAGGACGGTATACCCAATGCAATCAAGAAAGAAAACACACTACTCAATCAAAACAATAACAAAAGATAAGAGAACAGAATAAGGTGTGGCAAAACACAGGCCAAAGTGACCAGAACAGGGCTAACCACGCAACAGCTACCAGACAACGCAAAGAAAACCGTTCACTTAACTGAATTTCCCCCAATGCGTTCTGCCTTGCTTTTCTGCGCTTTTTGCACCAGACGTGTCGTCCCAGTACATGTACTTCAATACACACCAAAGTCAACTGCGGAAAAAAATCAAACCATAGTACTCACCAGTAGAAACGTTTACCTCGTTACTATCAATCGAATGTATAATAATACACAGGTATAAACACACAATAGCCTTTAGTTTTTAATTACAGCTGTCCCCTCCAATATTACGGCTAAGCTTATGTGTTACCCTCCCCGGTTCATAAAATAAAAATGCAACAACACACGACTGATTATAAACGAGAGGTTTCAAGTTTCAAAATTGTATTAGTCAAATAAAAGATATGTGCATGAGCACAGACAAATGAAATGAAATAAAACAGAACATAGAACACATAAAACACATAAATAGTTCCCCAAAATCAGTCCTGCTAAATAACTCAAACTAACCTGGCCAGTTACTATGATTACACTTATATATGAGCTCAGATTATCGATATTGTCCAATACTTATATTATGGATGGACGGCGCCAGCGGTGACTCCAGCGGTGACTCCAGCGGCAATTCCAACTGCTACCCACGGTGGCTCCAGCGGCGATGTACCAGTTCCGAGCGGCCTACAGGGCCAGAGGGAGAAGCAGGGTACTGGCAGTTGTCGGTCAGGACCGCAGGGCCGGCCTCACAGGATTCAGGCGGACCGCGGGTCGACGAATAGACGAGGTAGGTGATACCACAAGCAATTTGAATATGTAGCATAGACGGAGCCGAACCAGACGACTATTCAATCACGTCGCAGATGATAATAAACGTCCAGATCCGTGCAGAAACATTTCAATATCTTGGCACGACAATAACACTAGTACTACTCTAGTAACAACAACTTCGTATCACACAACGGTGATCAAAAATATTAAATATCTATATAGTAAGTGAATAACGGCATTGGTCTCTGGGGTGGCTAACAACAAAAAAAAACCCGTACTGGTAAATGGCTTTACCAACTGTACGACACTACAAATAAAATTTGCAGTACTCCTGCGACACTTGTAAACACCACAAGTCCTAGCACCACGGCTAATAAATTCAATAATATCTCATAATACTTGAGAACTGTAATACAACTCGAAGATCCTACCCCAGAGAAGCTCAGCACACGATTAACTTCTATCTCTCCCGCTACTTACTAAGACAATTACCAACATCTACTCACGATGACGTTACAATCACAGACAAGGCAAAACGACCTTCAAGAACAAAAGCGGCACGAACAACCAAGGCACAGCTTATTAACAAATCCACAGCTAACAACTCACAAGACGTAAAACGTCACGTGACCATTTCCTCTTACACACGACGCTTACATAAGTTTAATATGACAACTACGAACTCACAATCAATCCAACTAATTAACGAAGGCCACACTACCCAAATCCTACACTATTACACCTTGCTCTAACAATGATGATGATGATGATGATGATGATGATGATGATGATGATAATGATGATGATGATGATGATGATAATGATGATGATGAAGATTGTCATGTTGCAGACATGCTAATGACGTCATTTTAACTTTAACTTCTAACGTCGATATATGATTTTAAAATAGCGCAAGTTAGCTAGAGTGGCCACGAAAAGGTGAGCGAACTCGAGCCTAAGCCAAGCCTTAATGAGGCCTAGAAAGCGAGCCTAGAAAGTCAGTCTTGAACTCGCTACCGACGATAAACTATAAAGCACACAAAAAAAGCTGTTAGAAAGTCTCTCCTTATAACGTATTATTTCAAGTCAACTAAAGCTATGAAAATGTACTGAGGAAGATATATAATATATAACAGTCATATCAGAAGAAGTATGCTGCCAGACGAAGGTTGGTAATCTTAATACAGTTTATGTTTCTTGTTAAATTAATGTCTCACATTTAATTAGGTCTCTACGATAACTGTAACAGACAAAAGTATAGTATTTTGTAATTCCTTGTCAAATCTTGACGTATATATATTGGGACAATTATTTTTATACATTCAATATACTTGAGTTGTTAATTTAGTTAAATTTGATGTAATGTACACTCATAATGTACACCTTTCATATTTATGATGTAGATGATTTGTTCACACCATTTTAATTGCTTTTCTTGGCAGGTTCCATGCATACTAAACTGCAGACGAAAACCTTTTGTGCAAATAAAACTGTTGGATTTTACTCCTGGGTCTTATTTCCAATTCCATTGATATTACAACGTTCTCGTCTACGACAATGATGATAATGACAACATCTTGGTGATAATTACTGTGACCTGAGATGATCTTCATGGTAATCACTAAGATGCTGATGATGATGATAATCATGATGATGATGATGATGGTGATTACCATGTGATTAAGATTTTGGTGATTTTGACAGTGATGATGATAAGACCCGAGACCCTAAGCTAAAAATGCTAGTGATAAGAACAGCCCACTTACATCTCAAGAGGTGGTATACCTATGTGAGTCCCAGTGTGACCAGCAATAGTTCTTTTTAGTAATGTAAGAAAATTTTGATAATTAAAGAGACAAAATACACAACGTAAGATCAGTACATTGAGATGGACAGCATTTTAAATTTGGCAATAGATAAAGTTTTTGTAAATTGGAATTTTTAACATAGCGCTTAGATAGAAAATTTCATCACATATTCATAAATTAATTTAAAAAAAACTAAGTATGCAACTAATAGAAAAAGAAAATATTATCTTCCTAAGGTAGCGTCTAGGTTACCCACGGTGTGCAACAAAAAAATTATGCTGAAACGAATCTTATTGAGGCGGTGCACATAACCAAAATACTGTGTTTCGCTATCAAAATGGCGGACGCTTCCCGAAGTTACAGTTAAACTCTTTTGTGCAATGGATCAATGCGTCCCTAAGTCACGTAGAGTGGCATTGATCCATAGCACAAAAGAGTTATACTCTAACTTCCAGGAGTGTCTGCCATGCTGATACTCAAGTGTAAAATCATGTATAGGCTAAGCATAAAGATATGATAAAATTAATTTATACCGCAGGAAATTTGTTTGGGCAGTTGCATATGTGAACGGACGAGTTTTACTCTGTTCAAATAGGATGTCGGTTGGCATGCACTACGTTAGTGTGAAATTTGACCACAAATATATCAAGCAAAACTAGATCTTGTAGGCTCCAACACAGAGCTCCTTTGTAGAAATATGTTACTGTAAGAGGAGAAGGCCTAGTATCTATATCTCATGCTAGTGCCTTCTCCTTATCGTACAAGAGGCTTCTTATGTAAAGTGGGCGTGCGGAGGTTTCGCCGTTTGACAGTAATTTGAGGGCCGTTGCATAGCGCGAGCGCGAGCGAAGAGCAAGCAAACCGTTCGCCGCGAGCGCTCTCCTCCCTATGCAACGCTCTTTTCAGCGAACGCTTTTTGAAATGGCGACCACCTATTAAAAGATAGCCGCCATCTTTTTTTTTTAAATGGCGACCACCCCTTTTAAAAGGGCGACTACCTTTTGAAAATGGCGACCAACTAACATTCCTAACAAAATAATTGGGCCCAATCAATAAAAGACTGCATATTTTTGAAAACTTGTTCATTAAGCTGCTTTAGATGCATAAATTTAATGATAGTAAAAATTGGCGAAATGTCTCCTAAGCCTAGAGGACTACTTTCGATCTTGACATTTCGAAAAGAAGTGGCGCCATGAAAATTCAGCCAATCAGCGTTGTTTAGTTCGCCGCGCACTACCTCGGGAGGTTGCACGCGAGCGCTCGCGAGCGCTTGCGGCGAACGGTGACAAATTTAGCGTTGCATAGCGCGAACGGAAAACGGTTTGCAAGCGCTCGCGCTATGCAACGGCCTTTTGATATGACAGGTTGATGGGTAGGCCTACAGGAAATAAAGATTTCTAGGGAAGGGAAGACAAATGCGTTTGAAAAATGGAACTACTGAATGACTTTGCGGTTAGGTTCCGTCTTACCCGAGTAGCACTCCTTCCGCATCGTTTACTGATATTGAGTTGATAAAATTTTTTGTTCACAATAGGTGTTCTGTACATCGTATACTGTATGCTTTGTTTGTGTTGAATGAACGAAAGGTCTTTGAGTGTGAATCTTTGTCTGAACAGAAACGGTATTGACATGTAGGAAGATTTTTTCGCAACGGTTGTCACCGTATGAGAATTGATACGAGTGAACTAGGTACTTTAGCGGTTAAAATTCGGTAGATTTTGCAATAAATCCTAATTTAAGTCTAACATATAGGGAGATCTCTATCTTTTCGATGGAAAGGTATAAGAAAATCTTTGTTCGATAGTCCAATAAATATTAAGCGATTTCGAAGCTAGGATCATCTGGATCCAGCCTCCGATCTTCGCGCATCGAGAGACGATCTGTAAGTTTCTGTCTGCTGAGACTGGGGAGAGCTTTTTCTTGTACTGTCACCACGCTGTACTGATTGAGCAGATTTGTGCTGGTATGCTGCTAGTGAGTATAACGGTTTGTAATTTTTGTTGCTGGCAATGTCATAGGCGATATTAATATATAGACTCTATAATGGATAGGAACCCATAATGTCGTTATGAGTTTCTTTGTTTGAGCTACAATAGACAGTCCACTATAATAAATATTATTCGTAAATATGTAGTCTTCCGAGCTAAACTATGTAGAGATGTATAGTCAACCAGACAGAGAGAAAGACTAAGGTTAAATTACGGCAGAATGGAGATTTGTTTGTAAAATGTATAAGTAATGGATCTGTCCGCAAGATAAATGATGACCCAAAGATAATGAATACAGTACTAGTTTTGATGGTTAAGAGAAGTAGAATGAAGATGACGATCAAGATCGTTCAAACTTGTCAAAGGAAACATGAGATTGTTTGAATGATGTTTTTAACTTACATGTAGTTAGTCGAGACTCATTATTGGTGAAGGAGATAAACATATATTCGTCTTGAAGGTTACGATTCTGTTTGATGAAATATTTGGGCCACGGAATGTAAAAAGCTATTGCTAGCGAGCTACTGATGCGTGTGATTGTAAGCACAGAGCTGATTTCCATGTACTGGCAGTGATAGTCTTTAAAGTTGTCTGGTTCTTGTTAGAGGCAGGTTTATGCTGTTGCATAAAGATATGTTAAGACTCTGAAAATAGTTATGATTGTATTACAGACGATTCAAATATTGTCAAATCATAATTAAGGCTAGTTCACATTGGACAAAATACAGCGGGATAAGTGATTTTTTGGTGAATGTAAGATGCTATAAGTCATGGAAACTTGATCATTATGTTTTTTTTTGAACCATCGCTTAAGCTCTCTTTGATGTACTGTATGCTGTTAAGTAGAACTGCATGTTTTATACGGTGATTGTATTATTTCCTTTCAGCGGCTGCTTGCTAGCTTCCGAGTTGGTTTTTATACTGGGTTTTAATGTGTAATTCGGTTTCTAGTTTAGTTTCTATTTCTGTTTCAGTAAGTTTAGGTTAATGTTGACACTGAGGTTATTTTGGTTTTTTTATACTTTGACTGAAATAAACTATAACAACTAAGCGTGAAGTTTTCCTTGCATACTAGCTTGTTGCGTCTTACCACTTGCCACACTAGTCTGAGTTTGTATGATAGCTTAGTTAAAACTCGCGAAGCTAAAAATTAAGTTAACATCTATTATATGGAGTTCCTGGCGTTATTTGTACTCTAATTCATACACTCATACACACACACACTGAAACTGTTAAATTAGTTAAAGGGAATCAAATCAGGCTATTTAAGTTTTGAAGGCTACACATATAACGTATACACATTAAATGGTAAAATATGGGAATAATAATTTGAAGAAAAAAAATGCGCACAAACACATTAACCCTCTATTTCTCTGTCTGTCTGTCTCTCTCTCTCTCTCTCTCTCTCTCTCTCTCTCTGTCTCTGTCTCTCTCTCTCTCCCTTTCTCTCTCTTTCTTTCTTTCTCTCTCTCTGTTCTCTCTTTCACCAAGTAAATCAAATCCGTGCACAAAGAAGAGTTAAATGAGTTGAGTACAATAATACCGTACCGTACAGGTTGTATTTTTTTCCTGTTCGTTGCGCTTAGCCCTGGTGTACATTATATACAAAGTCTAACAGGGAAAAACAGCTGTAGTCACAAAATGACACTAGAACACAAAATCTATCACACAAAGTTACATGAAATATGATGTCGTAATACAATACCAAAAGTGTTTTACTTTTAGTAAATAAAATTTTGATAAAACTAACTTGATAAAATAAGGAGCTATGTTTGGTGATTTATTAATCTTTAAAGAAAAAAGTTAACTTATTTTTCATGGGATTACTGTTGTTTTTGCCCTGGCATCTTCATAACCAGATGGTTATTGTAAAAGGGAACTGTCAGCTACCTGCTATATCTTCTCCAAAAAGAATTATGTCTAATGAACGCATATGACAGCGGACTCGTATTTTTTTCTTAACCAAGCCTAGTTTTCATTTATTGAAAAGTTCACCGTCATTGCATATCTAGGTGTTGATGGTTAGCTCGCTGCCTCAACGTGAATTCAAAGTCTAAAAATGTCTCGAAGCTTGCAATAAACATAGAGTTTCTTTTGCATACTAAGGCCCCTTATATCCATAAGTCCTCAATTGAGATTTGTAGAAACCAATGCTGAGGCTCCAACCGCAACTTGTGCCCAGGTCAAGTGTGAAAAGGTCATGATAAACTACTAAAAACTTGAATACATCATAATTATTTTCCTACCGTGTTTGGGTTTCCTTGTTTAACACCCTGCTGTCTTGGGGATGCTATGAGAACGAAACAGCTGTGCAGGTTTTAAGTACCAGGGTAAGAAATGTCGACATGCACAGGTTTTGGCATCTTTGACATGTCAACCATTGCAGTAAAAACCTGTGACATTAATCTCTTCACTCAAGACATTTGCCAAGACTTTGGTGCATTGTGTTTGGTCATCTCGACTGGCAAATCGATCTCTTCACTTCTAAGTATACAAAAATTTGTTTTGTACGGTACAGAAAGTAAATTTTCTTTCACAATTCATATCACAAGCGCCGAACATTTAATTTGTGCCCAGCAGTTGGCAGGTTGACCCCTCCTTCCTGGCTCAGTTTCTCAAGGAGAGTTGTATTGGAAGGGGGTAAGTAACTTGCAATTGTTTTAATATAGTGTTAAAGTGATAAAAAATGATACACTTCTTTTGCGCTCATCACATTTGCGTAAGTCTATGTCTAAACCTTCACTGACTTGATATTTTGTTTTAATTTTCAAAAAAATCTCAAGTAAAACTTTTACTACATGTTGGCTTAATGTTAGAAATAGGTTCTTATCACCACGTTTTCTTGATTCAACTTTAACTGTTTCAGAATAGCGAGCAGCTTACAAGACGTATTATACGTTGAGAATAAGGCCCCGGCCCAAAGTCTTATATTTCCCTGTCATAACATTTATTGGGGGGGATGTCTGCTTGTCTTATCAGATAATATTGACTGTTGTGCCTTCTCTGTGGAAAAAGGCATCTCCTAAAGATAGGCATACAAGTTTAGACTGTGTATTAGATTTAAATCTAAATCTAGATTAGTGGTTCTCACTTTAATCTACTTTACAACTTAAAAAACACCAATCTCTTCCGCCTTCTCTCTTGAAGATTGCGCATTTCTTTGTGCGGCACAATAGTTTAAAAAAATATTACGCAGCTTAAATAAAACGTTATTAAAACCAAAAGGACATATAGATTTAGATCAGGACCTTTGTGTTACTTCTTTCTGGTTCCTAACCTCAATCTACAGGATCATTTACTACATCGCCATTCCAAATCTAAATCTCCATCCGAGGGTACTCTGAGTCCATCTAGATATAAACTGTTCTTTCTTTATTTTTGGCATTAAACGTATCGTTCGTACATACTGTTTTTTTTTATTGACTTATCAAATGCACCTCAACTTGAAAAGGAAGCGTGAATTTCTAAATTAAAATCCATGTTTAAAAAATCTTTGCTTTTCCTAAAGTGAAGTGAATTTTCTTTGTAAAAATCATCTTCATCAGGTGTTCAGTCTTTGAACAGAAGTGTTAACTTTGTTTGCATTCCCTTTGATAAGGATTTTTTCGTCTTGTGAGCGACCATGACCAAGCAACCTACATCAAATGGCCATGCCTCGTCGTGCTTAGAACCAGAAAAATCACCCTCAGCATCCCCACCGCAGCACCAACCTAGCCTCTGTTCAACTGACTTAATCCGAAAGAAATGGTCAGAGAAACACACGACTTGGAATTGTGAGTGGTTCAGTATTATCGTAATAAAAAAGCAGATTTATAACCTATCATTCCGTTATAAATCTGCTTTGTTATTACCTTGGATTTGGAATTTTTGTATACTTAGAAGCATCTTTTTCGATCCTTATGTACTTTATAGATATACTACAAGTGTTGTGAATTCTACCATATTATTTGGTATCGTAGTTTATCTTTCGCTTCTCTCCTTATTGCTTCCCTTCTAGAGATTTTTTAGATTCTTTCTCTTTATTGAGTACTTGCTCAGTCGATCATCTCAAAGCAAGGGCTAAAGCTAATGGGGTTTTTTGCCACGAGGTCAGTCAATTTTGACTTATAAAAATGCGTTCACAGATAAGTAAAAAGACTTATAGTTGTTGGGAGATATGATTTATGAGTTTAATTTTATTTATGAAATACGTAAGAAAAAGAAACAACAACGAAAAGAATAGTAAAGATACGTCAGCCTAAAATATTATAATTACTAAGAAGCAGACTGAAAATTTTATGACTATTGTCAGTTTGGACTTTTCTAGCTCACAGTTGGCTTTATTGCTTGTCTGATGTGGTTTATGTACTCGAACAGCTTGCCTTTGCGTGTCCCCTGTGTGATATACTCCAACAGCCCTATTGCTCAACTTTTGCGTGTCCCCTCTGCGCTCGCTCGGTAGCTGCTGTCAATAGATAAGCAAATTGCAAATTTAATATTTCTTACCAATTCTGGTTTCATCTCTTCCCTTGCATCAGACACTGGATGGCAACTTCTCGGTTGGGCTGTTGTTGCGCTGCTGGTAGCCCGTCTGGTTTTCACACTCTGCACTGACCTAAAGGGTTTCGCAAGTATGTATTGGTTTAAAGGCCTGATGGGTAGAGTTTCTAATTAAGAACAAAAAAACGTAGTTGTATTTTATTACTTATATAGCTTATGATATTAGGGCAAAGGTGATAGCTGGTTAAGTATTAAAATACTTTTTAACTAAGATGGTATCGAATCTTATAGCCCTCTTAATTGCTGCTTTTTAAAATAAAGTATGATACAGAGAATTGGATGAAAACTAGATCCAATGAACTTTTTATGAACAAAATTATGAAATTACATTGAACTGTATTGAATTTGTAGTACACCAATTGTAGCACGGAATACTGAAAATATAGTAATCTCAATGCAGATATAACGTACCAGTTCGGCCCACTGATTGTCTAAGCTCTTTCATTCACTGCTGGGGAGTTTGCATTAACACATCAAAATCGCACTTTTCTTAGCTGGTTCTTGGTGGCACATTTTGAGGGTAAAATAGCGTTCCCCAAAGATGTAACAACAGGATGTGGTATGCCCTACCGAAAAATCCTGAGACAGCTGGATGTAAAAGTATTACATGTATCATTGTGCTAAATGATAATACTCAGAGAATGAGGTGTCTTAAAAGCATTGCGTTGATTTTAACAAGATTTAGAAAATCATCGTTTGCGCCTCCTTCCCGCCTACAGTGTGTGGTGCGATGGCCTTTGTGTTGACGAGGACGATAATGATCCGTTTCTGCAAACTTGTAACCTTGTGGTTGTTCTACTCGGACCACTCTAAGCCTCAAAAGTATACGTGTGTGCGTGCGATCCGGATCCATAATTATGTTGATGATATCCGCTTAGTCGATGGTACGAAATTCACACAACTGAATTTTTATATCATTCGATTTTGTTGTATATTACTGATTTCCGATAGACGACTCTTTGTCCCTTGGTTAGAAAGTTCTGGGGAGTATCAGGAAGGATGGCATATACTTTTCACACAGTTGTACAGATGTATTTACAGACTTTTTAGATGCATCAGCACGTAGTACCATTTTAATTTACCTTCCCAGTTCTCCTGCATTGTCGTCAATAATTATTGCTACGACAGTATCTATAAAACTGCACAAAACTAATACTGTTTAGAAATCTAGAATGATATCGTGAAATTTTTTATTGAGTTTTTTATTGAGGAAAGCGCTGCAATCTAATCCGATTCCCTGCACTCAGAGCCTTTTATTGTTTTTTTGTTTTTTTAGCAAAGTTTAGATATATATGCAACTAAAAATATGAAAAGCTATGTCTCACAAAAAAATTTGTTTTTAGTTTCTTGCGACCATCGTTGATTTAAGACATTTTCTGTTTCGTTTTATGATGCTTGCATTTTCATTTCTGTTGTCTTAGCTTGGTTTCTCTGTCAATATAAGTAAATTTTCAGACAGGTGGAACTTAAATTATAGCTGGTTTTATGAGTGTGCAATGAGAGGTTTTTTTTCTTCTAATAATTACTTTTAATGTTGAACTTTATGGTTGACGTGTGTCAGCGCACCACCTTTTTGTGGAGTTAATTGGTGGCCATTCCAAACTCTCAGATGATTGATTTATAGGTGAGCTTTCTAGTATTTCTTCAATTTATTCAACGTGTGCATTCATTACTTTAATGGCTCTGACTTAAATCTACGTCACAACTTGGGAAACACTAATCTCTTCCGCAGTCATTCTTGCAGATTACGCATTTCTTTGTGTGGCTCGATAGGAGCAAATATCACGCAGTTTAAAAAATGCTCCTTTACCACTTTCGATACACAGTTCGGCAAAAACAGGATGATTTAGGTCAAAACCATTGAATGTGAAAACAAGGGATATTTTCACCCCCACATCTGGTTGCAGGTCAGTAAGAGTAAGGACAGTAAGGCAACAGCATTCATTTACCCATCATTTTCTGGCAGTCCAAGCATGGGTTTCGATAATTGTTTTAAGTTTCAAATGGCTTTGCAAAGTTTTGCCAGCCCAAAGATTATTTTTCTATAGTCTTTGGCTCTACTAAAAGAATATATTATGACCTCGAGAACTTTTGTTGGCCATGCTGCGCTTTTAGTGTGTTTCCTGTCAATTTGCTTTAACTGAGGTGACAACATCTTCTACCACTCTGTGATCACTGTGTTCAGTGGCTTTATATTGCGGTACTATCTCCCGTTGGTACTAGTATTGACGTGTGCCATGAAATGGTTTACGTTTACCGTTTATAATGTATGAGGCTGGGAATCGATTTTCCAGAAGGACATTGAGATTCTCAAAGAACCATAAGAGTGATCAGATAGATTACAGGACTGTTTCTCTTGAGTGTAAAGTACAAAAGGTCACACCAGATAACTCTTCTCTGGGCGAGGTAATTTATTCGAATAACTCTAGTGCTGAATCTAAGCCTAAAATCTCATCGTTGCCAGAGGGTCAATTTTTCAAAGTTCATGGAACAGCCCCATGTTTGCAACGAAAAAAAAAGCATTGTGTGCGTGACCAGAGCAGGTGTCGGGCAACATACCATCGTGATGTTGACTTACTTGACTTATAGCCGCTCGCTTGTAGAGTCGTCTGACCGCACAGCTTTGGCTGCTCCTCTTCCTATCTCCACGATGAAGGTCCTCTATTCGTCTCGGTTGTCTGCAATGTCTCGAATTAAATCAAGTTTTTTCTGTGATGTGAAAGTAGTTTTCTTGCCCGGAACGTGTTTGAGGTCGTTATTTAAAGTGACTAGAAGTGTTGTTATTGGTCTACCCCTTGGTCTTCTATTGTTCTCTACAAAAAAGAACTGCATTGCTTCTTTTGCCGGAACACACTGTTCTCTTCTTAATATGTGTACAAACAGCCTCCATCTAGACTCAAGTATTTGGATGGATAGAGGAACTTCTCTACATTTTTTATAAAGCGAATGGTTTGATATTTTTGTTAGGTATTGGATTTAAAGGACTCTTTTGAGTTTTTTGCTATGACATATGTCGAGTCTGTCCTTGTCTGTTTTTGTCAAAGCCCATGTGCCTCAGTTGTATAATGTTATCGATTTAACTAAAGTATTGTAAAGTTGGAGTCTAGTTTTCTGTTTTGTTTCGTTTGCTCTGTTCCTAATATTTGTCAGTTTGTGAAGCGCGATGTTTGAAAGTTGTTTTCGGCGCTGGATATCCTCTTTGCTTCCTAGAAGTGAACCAATTTTTTTTTTAGATTTTCCATTTTTCGGTGTCTTTTCTCACGTACGTATGCTCTGTTTTGTCGACGTTCACTTTTAAATCATGCGTTTTGGGATTTTTTTTTTCAATATCCCCGACGCTTATAGTTATACTCTCTGTTATTATGAAGTCAATGTCGTCCGCATAAATTATTTCAGAGGGCATACAATGAGCTGACTGCTGTGAGTTGTTCTGCGTATTCCTGATATCTTTAAGAGCACTTTCCTCATAGATTATGAAAAGAACTGGGCTTAGACTGCCCACTTGTGTTGTTCCGATGTTGATGGTAAACGATGTTTCTTGGGTACACCCACTCACTTTGACATCTAACGTGGTTTCGTTCAGTAGAAGCTGAATGATGCGCAGCTCGTCTTCCTCCACAATTTCTTCTAAAATTGTCAGTGCGGTAGTTTTTTTTATTGGTTGTGTCGAAAGCGGCTGACATGTGAATACCAGTGATGTTTATTTTCAGGTTTCTATCTTTTTTTAATTTTTTTTTTTGCTGTTAGCCACCTTTGCGCCCATATTACGTCTGATGTGCTATGGTAGGCTAAGGTCTAAATCCGCTTTGACTGGTAGATAGATATACCTCTATTTTTGGCCTAACACGGCTTAGCACAATAGTTATCAGGATCTTCCTTTGAGAGTTCAGCAAAGTAATTGGCCTTAGATTTGATGGTGGTCCTTTTGCTTTAGTTTTCCTGGTTTGTGAAGAGTTATCAGGAGGCCGTCGTTTATCCTCAAGAGTTCATGCGATTCAAATGTCTTATTTAAAAATGGGTGGGGCATATTTGAGGTATTTGTTATTTATAATTAATTAGAGACCTTTAGCACACGCACCGTGTCTCACTACGCGTACGTGAAAATCGGGAAAGCAGATTGAGAAACTATAAAAATAATGAAACCAGTTTCTAAAAATAGACCCACAGACGTTCGCGTCATGCTCACGCGTTGCTGCTTAAAGTCTGTATTGTCTCTTCCTGAAGCGCGTCCTTTATTGAATTTGTTAATGCTGTCTCTTATTTCTTTTTGAGTAATGCAATTCAATAGTGGTCTCGGTTGTCCATCGAATGGTTGGATATCTTTTGTGCTTTCATTTTAAAATGATCCGTTATTATTTCTGTTGAAATATCTGCTTTCCCACGCTGTCATTTATCTTGAGGTTTTCAAGTTGTTTTTTTCTGTATAGGGAATGAGATTTCAACAAGACTAGCGGAACTTTCCTGGTGTCTCTTCGAGTGAGATTTAATCAATAAGGCTAGCACATGCCGATTTACGTTCTAATGTATTTTTAGAAAATATTTTAAAGACAATATTATGTGAAAATTAAATGGGATTACCCGCTGTCTTATGAATACAATCTTTTAAAATTTATGCGACAGATTTATTTTGAAGACAAACTTTTGATTTAGCTCTTTAGTTTTTTAGTCTAGATGTGAACTATTATATAAAAGTAAGAAACTTACCAACATAAGACCCTAAAATCTAGGTCTAGAAAACAATAACCACTATAGTATTTTTGGGTGTTGTCTTCTAGAAAAGGGACGCTACTCTTGTTTTACCTATAATCTCATTCCCTATAAGTAGTTTTACTGCTTCGAACATTTTTCCATCGCCAGTCATTTTATCAATGTTTTCAACTAGTAAGTCTAGGTTCCTTTTTAATTTTTTTTTTTTTGCTTTATTTGTTTTCTGTCTTATCTTGTCAAGGATATAATTTCTTTCTTTTTTAAATCCTTGGTCTTTTTAGTGTCTTTACAGTTTTGTATTTGCAAAGGTAGTTTCTTTTGTTGTACAAAAAAGGTGTTCAATTTTTTATACCATAATAGAAGTGTTTCTGTCTGGGTCTTTCATCTAAGTTTGTTTACACAACTGACTCAATCGATGTTTTTTACATGTTCCCATTGTTTTTCCACACTTTGGTTTGCGTCTAGACCGCCGTAAATATCATATTCAGTATATTTTGTACAAAACTTTGATTTGGGCCGGCCCATATTAAAAAAGCACTAGTTGAGTTCTCATGTGCCCTAACTATACTGAGAAAAATCAGAATTTTCATGCACAAGTTTGTTTACATTAGAGCTTTCTCAGAAGAGAAAGATCTTAAACTTTTGTTAAAAGCTTACTCCTTTGTATTTGACATTACTGCATTTAGTATCGTTTTACAATCTTTTGTCCAACTCGGTAGCATTCCTGTGCGACTCTGAGGGAAAGTTGTTTTGGTCAAGATCCAAGGAGAACCAGGTAAATAAATCACACCACGCAATGTAAAGTGATTGATAATTCATCAACGGTGATTGCCAGTTTACGATTACAACGATTTGATTCCTAAATATATATCATTCAAGACAACTTGAAGAACTGGATTTTAATTGAATTTGTTTGTTGTTTTTTTCAAACTGCTTCATAACCTTAAACTTCGTCAGCATAAAATCATTTCACACTTAAATCAATTTCCATGCCTAAATAGTTCTGACTTAAATCTACGTGACAACTTAAGAAAATCCAATCACTTCAGCCTTTGTTTTTGCAGATTGCGCATCTCTTTGTGTGACACGGTAGGGAAAAGGTATTGCGCTGCTTTAAGAGAAACGCTTTTAGAACACTTTCGAAAAACAATTCCGCACGAATATTCATGCAGATATAGTTCAGAACCATTGCAACCTGCCAAAAAAGGTCTTCCTCAGTTAAAGCGAAAATGACAATTACGAGTGTTAGTTTCTTCATAATTTCTAATGAAATTGGAAAAATCGGCGCTGCCAAAATTAATTTTTAATTTTAAAAAATATTGTAAATCTTGTCAATATACAACAAAGCAGCGTTTTATACGGAGTTGTGTTTTTGTTTTGTTTTGCTTTTAATTTTGTTATAGTTTTTTTGTTGTTGTTGTTCGTTGTTTGTACCCCCGTAATTACTAATTCTGAGATAGACGACGCTGTCAGCATCTTGACGGAATGATAATGAGGGTCATGACTCTGATATTTAAGAAAGCAGTATTTAACAAGTTCGCATGTTCCTTTCAAGTATTGCCTGCCACTCTGTGAAGATCAATGCATGTATTTGTATCATGATTTAAGTGCACAGTGCACACTTCAGTATTAATAGAACTCATGGCTAGTTAATGATTGAGATATTTTAAAGGTTTGAATTAGCAGTGGAGAGAAGTAGGCTTTAAGTGGAAATGCCCGAATTGTACGATTCGAACCTGCGACTTATAGTAGCTTCAGCACCCACCGCCTAGCTACTTAGAGAAACATAGCTTATTTTGAACCCATATTTCGGCAACCTTTCTCCAAAAACTGCTTTTTATGAGATTTGAACTTTTTATGTTGGGCAATGGCACATTAGATCGCAATATTAACAAACCCCCTAGATCTTTTAGGTACGCATTGGGCATCAAGGCCCAGTGATCGTCTTTACCTAGTATTTTTTCCCTGTGCCATTTCTATAATTTTGAACCGGCTTGGTTAGTTTTCTTAATAATTCTTTTACACAGTAAGGATATGATTGATTTGAAGAGACAAATTCGTCAGAGTACGTTCATTGTAAAGATTGATGAGTCTTTAACAGGAAAAGTAATGAGTAATTGTTCCAGACTGATATACAGAGGACATGTTGCGATAGATAGGTTAGATATGTTAGATTTGCAAGTTATGTTCTTTTCGCTCCACTGAGTCGCAAGGGAGGCACATCCCCATAACCCTGTCCATAAGGGACAGACCAGTTGTCACCGCGGGGCCGAAAATTTTGCGCTTGGTCTCGTACTATGGTGACTTTGTTAGTGTTAAGGGCCTACTCCTAGCTAGCTCAGAAAAAGTTGGAGAAAAAGATGATAAAGACAATAATACCATGTATAATTTTTCTATAGAAAGAAAGAGCGGGAATGACCCGAAGTAGGCACCAGATTAGAAATTACCTCTTTTCGACAAGATTTTCCTACAAGGTTGATCATTCGAGTGGTGTACAGTTTTTTTAAAATAAGCACTAGATTGTAAACTACCTCTCAAACTGATGAACCTCCTGCAAGGTTGATCACTCGAGCGGTACAAAAGTTATAATAAAAACCAATAACTTTGAAGTTATCTCTCTTGCTGATGGTAGGTCCTGCAAGGTTGATCGCTCGGGTGATTTGTAACCTCTTTTTTTCCTTATTTTTTGCTAGATACTGTTTTAATTACATGCAAAACAAAGCTCAGCTCAGAAGCTCTTTGCATGGTAAAGAAATCTGCAGAAAGAATGAACATGGAGATAGGCTCAGTCAGTAATGTTAAAACTACACTAACGAGACCAGCGATCTTTTAGAGTCTAAAATACAGGTCGTGAAAAATATCTGTACCTGTCGTTGTTATATTTATAAACTTAAAAAATTGGCAAAGATAAGGGATAAAAGTAGAAGTTGCTTTAGCGAAAAAAAGCTGTGAACAGACAATAAAGATTGTAGATTCAAAATAGAGTCGCTAAGGACCTTCATTGAAAGGATACTGAACTATACAATATATTTCGCGCCGAAAATTAAAATATCACATAGATATTGACAAACCAAGGACCTCTGAATTTCTTTTAAACAATAAAGCATCCAAATCAGGTCCTTTTCGAAAAGTATTGCAAATATCTTTAATAAAATGAAACAAAGAAGGAAATAATAAAGAGGCTCCAGGTCACATAATTGAAAAAATTGAATCATATTTCACAAGGGAAATGGAATTCGTATGGTTCTAGAGCCAAAGTCACTGAAGTGGTAGAAATATCTGCTGCGTTTCCCATTCTTTATTAAAGAGACTAAGGAGATGCACGGGTTTACCGTATCCAAGTTTGGATATACACATTTTGCCTATCAGCAATGTATGATTTATAAGTTTCAGTTCCCCCTTTGAGTAGTCTTGTGCATTCACTCCAAAGAGAATAGAAGGAGTAGTGAGCTTTACTTGTTTATTAAGATGGATTATGAGAAGTTTTTCGAGTTCTAACCACAGGGTTTTAACAGTTGAACATTCAACAAAGAAAAGTTTTATCTAATCCTTTACCTTGCAAAAAGGACAGTCATTGCTTGGAGATAGACCCATTTTCAGCAATAAAATGTTCGTTGGGTATATATTACTTAATATTTTCCACTGGAGAACTCGAAGTCCTGTCTCCTTAGTGCACCGCCAAGGTATAGACTATGTGTTGCTTGTAAATATGTGGTTAAATATTCTACTCCAAAAAGATGGAGCATGTGAATGCTCGATGTCACTTGTTAGTTTCAGAAACCCCTTTCGTTTTATTTTTTCCTATAGCTTCTCCTTTAAATCTTATTTCTGGCTTGACCTCCATATTTTTTATCTAGGTCACTGTTTTTTTCCGCGTTTATAATCACATGGTGAAGTAAAATATAGTCCATACGATCTCTAGGATAACGTCCCACTATGCTTTTAAAACGTTCCCATAATATAAAAGCACCGTTTTAGAATAGATCTTTCACATACAAAATATTCTTTCTAATGCAAGGCTCAATGAAAAGAGGAGTGTTTTGATAGATTAAAGAGGAATTGTTGAATATTGGCTGTGCAGAAAATGAATGTGGGTTGATGTTGTCATTGAATAAGAGCAATGTTGTTAGGACTGTGCCGAAAGGGATTGGTCAACTTTTTTAAGCCTTTTAATTTTTTAGTAGAGCTTAGAAAAACAGATGGAAAACCTACATCTGTATGTATGCGCAGCTAAAGTTTTCCACTCTGCTTCCTCTTCTTGAAAGCAACCTTTCCGCCCATTGCAGAAGGGCTGCAGATTGAATCTTTATTAGATTAATCATTTTCAAACCACCATTTTTATGTCATTACAGAGAACTTTTCTGTTTACCTTTTCAAAAGCCTTTTTATTGGAATATTGTTTCTTCCAAAAGGGAAGAAAAAACATTGCACTAAGTTTATAAAGGATTTCGTTTGACATTCCAATACTGTCTATAATGTAGTTGAGCTTGCTTGAGGCAAAAGTTTTAAGAATAATGACCTTTTTTTGACAATGGACAAATCTCTTTTTGACAATTTGCAAAGGGTTCTTTCTATACTTTCTCCTTTTGCCTCCCAATTCTCTCTCAGCTTTCCCGCAGAGCACTGGGTAGAAAAAGTTATTCCCAGTACTTTGAATGAATTGACCAGGTCTGTGTTCTGAATTGTCTGGTCTTGAATATATGCTCTGCCGAACCTAAGTGCTTTAGATTTGTGCTCGTTGAGGTGCAATCCTGAAATTTGGCTAAATAATTTTATTCTCGACAAAACCTACCTGAAGTCTAAATCATCATGGAGAAAGAGGGCTATGTCATCTGCGTACTGTAGAGGTTTTTATACAATCTTGTGAGTCTGGTATTTTAAGACCTTTAATTTTCTTCTCTTGGCGAGTACTTATGGCTAAAATTTCCATAGTCATGATAAACAGTAAAGGAGAGACTGGGCAACCTTGTCTTACCCCTCTTTTTAAATTAAAGTATTCAGAGTTTATGCCGCCAGTTAGATTGACGGTTGGCCAGTATGACCTGCATCCACTTTTTGAAATTATCTCCAAAGCTAAATATATCAAGAGCTTGTAAGATCATTTGAATGGAAAGAGTATCAAAGGCTTTGGCATAGTCGATGCTAAGTGCAATACTTGTAGTGTTTGGCTTTGACTTCTCCAATTCAACAATGTCATCTAATTATCGTATTGCAGTGGCAATATTTCTATTATTTAAGAATCCTTTTTTAATGTGGTGTATAATATTTGGCAGAACATCTTTAAGTCGTAACGCTAGAGCTCAAGGGCGTCGGCTGACCAGTTTGATTGGGGAGGCTGGTCCTTTTAGATATTTCGAAGGTCAAAATAATTACAAGTCTTTTCATGGCAGATAGTCTCTATCTAAACTATTGAATTTAATGCTGAGCAGATAGTCTGCATGATTCATGTCCAACAAAAGAATATTAGCAGACAATCAATCGCGATAAATAAAATAATCTTTATCTAGATCTACACTGGGGTTCCCTACACCATAAAAAACCCTCTTTTCCGAAGTACAAACTTCACATATCGCATAGCCTAAAGCCGTTGTTGATTCTAGATAAACTCCCCCTAGGCCAAAATAATCTAAAGAGAGACCACAAGTTAGGCCTGCTGCGACCCTGCTGCAGCCAATTAGTGTGCTAGGAGGCTAGCCTTGAAATCATACTACTGCAGCAGTCAAATTACGTCATGCGCTTGCCCTTCCCATATTGTTTAATATAACAATCGCATCGTGGGAAATCCAAAACAGCGAGGGCTAGCCTCCTAGCACACTGATTGGCTGCTGAATACTACGTAATTGCGATTGGTTGGAAAGATTACTACACCTTAGCACACTTTAATCCGACTGGTTGCCACAGTCTTGCGTTAAAATGTAAACAATTCCGGATGTGAATGGGCTATCATGGAGGATAAACAAAAAGAAGCTCTATCTTGAT
>BMAT01001382.1:5371-15585 GCA_019649035.1 Elysia marginata | reverse complement strand
AAAAAAATTTCGCCTTAAAACTTAAGGCACTTATAGTTATACATTAAAGCCTTTCTCTCTTACTCATGGTTTCTAATCCATGATGCTCTTACGCTGGTGCTCAGTTTTGTAGAAAAACAATTTTGATTGATTGTCAACAGTCAAGTGTTAAAATAAAGCATGGCTGTGAATATAAAATGTACCATATCTAATTAGTGAATTACATCTAATTTCATCTGAGTAAATCAATAAATGAATTCATTTGCCTAATTTAAAAATTGAATCCAAATGTAACATTTTAAGTCAGACACTGATCATTAGCTATGTGAGCAAAATTATGTGTCACATTTCATTCTTAGGGGTCAACTTATGTATAGTGAAATGTCCTTCCAACAGTTGATAACCCTTTACTCTGCATATGTATCAACTTTGAATCACTGAATTACATGTCATGGTTTGCATTGTTTCAGAATTGATTTGTGTAAATGATTACATCTACTTGTGCAAACAGCTCTACAACAGAATGTTTGTTTTTTTTTCAGAATATTTTTTGAAGAGCCTAGGCTTTTTAGCTGGTTGGCAGAAGTTTTTGAGAAAATGATTAAGATAAAAAAATTATACATATATATATATAATCAGGCTTAGTCAAATTAGACCAATTGGCAGTTCCTAACCACAAAAATTATACTGTATTGTATTGTCCCGTATACAGTCAAACCTGCCCAAGGCGACCATTGAAAATCAATAACGATTGTGGTCATGATCGACAGGTTGTCACGATGGGCATCTTGCTTGTAAACCTATAAAATGAAGTTCTTTTCATTTTTTTTAAAATATAAAGTAGAGTTTCCTTTGGCTTCATTCAAGTAAAAAAAACTTAGATAAGTAATAATTGAATAGACAATGGGAGGTTCATGGGGAATGGTGGCTAACTCACTGGTTCTCAGGTGAAGAATTGTCACGCTGCAGAGGTTTTTTAAGACCAATAAGAGAGGTTGTCAAGAATACTGTTAAGTTTAAAAAAGCTGCCCGCGGTTGCGTTGGTAGGGTGGTTGCCACAGAGGACATCAAAACATAGAAAAAAATGTAAGGAGTCCGAGCAAAGTTGTCGTAAGTACAGGCATTCGGCTGACAGGTTTGTAACCAGGTTTACTATTCACGTGAGACAACAATAATCCTGTAGTTCAGTCTAATTTTCCAAATTGTCTTTAGACTACGAGTACGAGTAAGACTAAGAGAGAGCAAATCATGTCCTTTGTTGTCTTATACTAAACCTCTATCATCGACTTAGTTCTACATTTTTTAAGAGAAAGCAGAGACAGTAATTTGAGTAAAGATGACTCTTGAGAAAGTGGCACTATCAGTGATCGAGAAGTTTCAATTGCAGATTCCAAACCTTCAGCTCCAATCTGTATTGAGCTCTCCCACTTCGATTCAAAATGTAATTTATTTCTTTTTCATGTACTGCTTATTCAAATGAAAAGACACATTCGATTTCCTCTCAACCAATAACAAAAACATGAATGGGCAAAAAAATGGTTTCAAATTTCATGTTTTACAGTACATGTATTTAAACTCATTAAAATTTAAAGTTTAAACAATAACGCTTCAAATATTTTACACACCAGTTTATTACACAAATTTACTTATTACTTTACAAGTTTATTTATTTAGTTTTCATCGCATACATAAAACGTTGAAATTTCTGTTGCCTAAATAACACTAACAGTTTTTCCACACAAAAACATTATTGGGCCAACATATTTCTTCAGTTATGCTATTCTTCAACTTAGGCCCAAAAATGTCAAGTGCTCAGAGATTAAAAGTAAGAAAAATGTTTTTGCTGCTATCTTTCAATCAGCTAACTCTCATCAAAGTAAAGGTAACAAGTTCATAGTTTAGAAAAAAGATAACAACACTCTGAAAAAGTTGCCTTTATAACTTTCCAACTTAACTTCTTTCACCCACCTTGTCAATTCTTCTCTAACAATTAACCAAAAGAAAACAATTACATTGAAAAAGAATTATTGCAATTTTACAAACTTACAAAAGGGAACAAAGTGAGGATTATTGGCAATAATTTTAATTTTTTACTAATCCAAGAGTGTGGTAGTGTAAACAACACTTTCTACATACAGTGAAATCCTTGAGAAGTCAACTCTCGGTTAAACTGAAAGTCAACACCTCGCAACGGTCCTGTTTTTTTTTTCTTCTTTATTAAAGTAACTTTATTTCGCTTTAACTTGATTAACTCAACAGCCTCGAACCTATTTCTGCTTAAAGTCAACACCTCGTGGCCAAATGGAAATTTATATGGAGACCTCAGACGAAGAGAATTGCTGAGGTGGATGAATGGGTTGTCTTTAAACTTTATTTTAAAAAATGATTTAACTTTCAAGATGCTGCTTGCTGCGCAGGCTCCCCTGCCTGGGCCCACCGGCCTGGTGAGGGCTAGTGGGGGAAAGGGGGAGGGCTAGTGCAGCTGCACAGGTGCTGATTAGGACAGTTCACTGATTCTCCCACTCCTCCCCGCTTTGTCATACCAATCCAACAAATTTTATGTTGATTGCACACAGTAATTCCATCCCTGTGTCTACATCTAGTCTAGGCCTGCCTTCATCATTTTTCCGAAGTACCTTCGTAGTGGTCACGCTGCGCTCGTTGAATTTATCCAGCTCTTACAGATTGCAGTTTGCACTATGTTACAACCTGCCTTCAACCCCCACTCCCCTGAATTGGGAATGAGAATAGAGCACAAAATTACCATTCTTGCCTACAAGCAATCGACTTCAAAGACAGAGTTTGCAAACAGGAACAATAATTTGCGCTCTAACGTCATTCTCAATATAGATAAAGTCCACCTTGCTAAAACAGTCATCACTTTTTATTGGTCCCGAGGTGTTGACTTTATCCGGATTCAACTGTATAATAATTAAACATTGAACTGACACCTTTGCCATTTGTTACTGATAAAAATTTAAATCACACAAGAATGAGAAGTACGTATACAAATGTTTGCTTGACCATTTATCGACATTATTTCTATACAATTTTAAATGCCAATGAATCCAAACAAGATCATATACAGTGGAAACCTCTTAAATTGAATATCTTGGAAATGAACAAAAACTTGGATTTAAGAGAATTCAAACTACACGTATGTACTTGAGGTCGTATTTGTTTACCAGGACCATTTTCTACTGTATGCCTAGTAGCATTACTGTTAGGACCTCACCTCACAGTCACACAGCCCTTGCAGTTGCACATAACCTGAAACACACTGGTTCTATGAGCCACAGACATATCTGCATAGGTTTTGGTGGTTGCTTACTAGCAACTTTGCTCATTTAAATGTTCATCATAAGTCTTAAAGAGATGAACTATTAGAGAAGGAAAACCTCCTACTGACTACTTTCAATACCGGTACTTCGAATTATGAGGTTAAACCTAACCACGCAAAAGAGGAGTAACAATCCGCCTATGAAAAAAACTTAAATTGCAAGAAATTTGGTTCATCAGACTTCGATTGTGGAGGTTCCCACTGCATATACACAGTACAAATGTACATGTATACAGTCTTCAGAATAACTGGCTCCAGTACTTTGAAGACCTCATTTCAGTATTTTACAAAGGATTTCTGTGTATCACAACAAGAACAAGAACAAAACAAGATCAGACATACTCATGGGAGCCATTGGGAGGCATATTTTAAAAAATCTACTTTCTCAAATTAAGTTCTTGGTTTTTGAATTGCCTCAAGGGCCAATTAGGGTAACCACAGAACGAAGTCAAAAAGCTGACAGCTCATAAGCAGCAAGTAGCTGTAAACTGACTGCCTGCGCTTTTTCGCCTGAACCCCACACAGTGAACACTGATTTATAACAAGAACTTTTCAGCCGCTGGCTGACACGCGTGTTGTCATTTTCCCTGTCATGGCGTCGTCATCAGATGCTGCTCCTTATGTTTTCATCGCTGATGAAGCCTATCCACTCTTGCCGTACCTGATGAAGCCGTACAGCGGAGGGGACCTACCCTTGGAGCAAGAGTGTTATAACAAAAGACTTTCTCGTGCAAGGAAGTCAGTTAAGTGTGCTTTTGGCATACTCACTTCCAAGTGGCGTATCTTGAACAAGAGTGTGGACACAAATGAAAGTTTGGTGGATGACATCATAAAGTGTGTTTGCATCCTCCACAACACTGTCATTGACATTGACGGCGTACAAATGAACCTGACAGAAGTTACTTGTAAACAGCAAGGGCTGGTATGGCATTGAGCTGGCAGACATGGCACTGGTGCGAAAACTGCGGGACATCTTCACAGCCTATTTCCAGAACAACCCATTGCCGTTCATTGAATGAATCTTATGAAATGTACTAGGGCCCAGCAGAGCAAACGGTTGCCATATCCTTGAGAGAGAGAGGAGGGGATAAAGGGGAGAAGGAAGAGGAGAGAAATGAAGATGGAGAGAGAGAGAGAGAGAGAGAGAGAGAGTAAAAATACAAATAAAGTGTAATCAAAGATTACGAAGCTCAACTCGAGCTCCATGTCAATGGTTGTGATCTACTAGTCGAGGCTTTCATGCAAGAAATGCATATCCAAAATATCTAAGCTCTACCTCATCCCATCTCATGAGGTGATCTAAAAATTTAAAATAAGTTACCTTCAAGCCCCATCTCTTCTGCCACCTCCTTCCAACATATGTCAGACACCAATCATAAATTTATATAGCGGCGCAAGGCAAGCTTTCTGCATGATAGGATTAGGAATGAAGTTTTCATTCCGAAGATTTCAGCCAGCTTACTAATACTACTAAGCGACCTCCTGCGCTGACCCACGGCCGTTGATGACATTACATAGAGGTACAATGTATTATTCAAGCTTACAGCGCGCAGGGAGTATGCTTCGGCTTTATGCGTTTGTTCTGTGGTTACCCTTATGTGTTCTTACAGAAAGTTTTGAGTTAGTCAAAGACATTAATCTTTACTTTGGAAAAAGATGACTTGGTACTGTTACAGGTTGCATGGAACCTTTTCCTACAATAGGCCTGTACTTTATAAATTCCCTCGCGTTTTACTGATCAAGGATATTTTTCAAAAGTCATTGGTAATTTCCGTATTTTAAGTTTGACAACTGTACCTCAGTACCACAGTGGAATCCTGATAACGCCAACACCTCGGGACCACAAAAATATGTTAACTTTAAGTAAGGGTTAACTTTTACCATTACAAAATACATGTATAAAGAAATGCAAATGGGACTGCTTTGATTTAAGCAAGAATTTCCCTTAAAAGTGTTGACTTTAAGTGGATTCCACTGTATTTTGGTAGTAATTCTAGTACTAAAATACTGAAATCAGTACTGATTGGCAGTCCCAGAACTAAGATTCAATAGAGTTCATGATCAAGGTTATACATGTAAATGGCTAAAAGAAAACATTAAAATCAGTTTTAGTCAACAATGAACGTGGAGCACAAAACTTAATTCATAATTGAAGCAAAAAACAACAACAACAAAAAACATAAGAAAGAAACAAAACAGTCACAATGGAAATCATTTTTATTCTTAAAACAAAAATGTATTATATATTTTAACAATAACAGAAAGCAGAGTGAGTTGTCTCTGATCCTGTAGGTCTACAACACATATCATAATGACGCCTGTATTGTAATACATGTTTTATCTATTAAGTGCTTTTTATGGCTACTGGTCTAACAATCTTGTTCTTGTCTAGAGTCTATAAAGATGCGAGAACTTTAACCTGTCACAATACCCAGAACATGGGGTTAAATATTTGTGGAATCCTGAGGCCCAAATCTGGACCAAATACAAATAGCTCGCTTTCTTTGTAAGTCTATAACTATTACTTTCTTGACAATGAAAAAAAAGTAAAGGTGGCAAGGCACCCTTAGGGTTAACCCTTTTCCTTGTTTCAGGACACTTGAAACAAATTGAGTATCACACTCGCTTCATCTACCCAGCAATTGGTAACATCTAAACCATCACTCAATACATAGAAATTGATGTAAGTAATCTCTCTCTTGCTGTCTTTCTCTCCCAGACACATCACTTTGTTGTTGTTTTTTTTTTTGTCTCCAAAATAATTGATGTCTCCAGGCACTTGGAAAATGTGTTTTAAAAATTCTTGAGCAGAGACAAAATATTTTTGCTGCCATTTATTTTTGGTAAAACCTCCATGAAATACCTTGTTGATGTTAAGTAATCTTCAACATAGAAGTTATAGCAACGGAATGAAAGAACTGGTAATAAAAAATTGCCTTACAAATCATATAAAAACCCTCCAATCATGACATAGAGCATAATCAATCAATGGTATAATCTAAAATAAGTTTAAAACACAATGAGGAAAAGAGATAAAAAAGGAGTTGACGTAGAATGCAAATTCAGATTATATCTTTATAAAACTTGACTCGGTCTTAGTTTGAGCAAAATACGAATCTCACATTAAAAGCAGAAATCAAATTAATCTAAAAATCTGTTCCAATGAAATGTGAATAGTTCCGAGGGATACAAAACAAAGGACGTTATTGTCAAACAAACCTCAGAGAGAGTTGTGTTGCTAACAATAGCATCAGAGAATGCATATGGTTTCATATTGATCTTAAGTATATATATATATTTTTTTTAAACAGTATATGCCTGGCAGTTTAAAGTTTTTGAATCCTAGACATTTTATATAATGAAAAAGGACATATTCATCAAAAGTAATTTGTTTTACTGTTTTCCATACAATCTTAAAACAACAAATAGGAGAAGACCTTGGCAGATTAATTTTACACAGTTTTCAGAATTGAAAAAAATACATTAAAAAATCAATAGCCCTTGGCCTACAAACAACAAATTAAAATTCATTAGGACTAAATTGAAGTAAGCCTATTAAAAGTCTAGTACTTTAATACATACTACATAGTCAGGGTATTGTTTTTTGCCCTTAAACTTAAAGTTTGTTACAAAGAAGGTAACACTGATTTAAATTAAAGTTTACATAAAAATAAAAACCACCAGAATTACCTTCAAAAGAGGTAATAAAATTGTAAGAAAAAAAATGTCACATCTTTCGAAACAGATTAAAAAATTATTTTGCACATATTGTTTACAGAACTAAACTTAAAGTATTTGCATAAGAAAATTGTTTTGCACACATTGTTCACAGAATTGAAGTATTTGGATAAGAAAATAAAACAATTTTTGGGATAAAATTAGCTTATTTGAGTCAAGACAAATAAATTGAAATCACACACACACTAAGTTGGAAGACTAAAAGAGATTGACCTTCATATAAGTAGGCAATCATTTAAAACTTGTTTTTTGAGTGATTTTACAAAAGCTTAAATGTAATATTTCTTGAATACATAAAAAAACAAAAAACCTTGTAGATTGTATCCCCTCTTAAAAAAAACAAACATTTTTTTTGCTTTAGCTCTTGCAATATTTAGGACTTTTCACATGTGGATAAACTAGAATTAGACAATGCGGAGAAAAGAAGTAGAATAACAACATAAGGGAGTATAAATGTATGAATATATGGCAGAGAGCAATTAACAGTGTAGAAAGCTGACAGGCAATAGAAGGCACTAAGTACATGGCCTGCAAAGTCAAAGAACAAAGTTTGAAAGGGCACAACAAAAAACAAGTAAAATTTTTTTTTCAACATCAAATAGAACCAGGAAACTGATTTATCAACATTTTTTTTTTACTCAACAACCTATAAGTTAGATTGGCACATTGCCAAATTGATATTTATAAAAAATGGCACTTTTTTAAAATAAAAGAGAGCCTTTTCAAAGGGAGCTAACACAATCATCAAACAAGATCATATGTGTAGCGGCCGGGAAAAAGCGCATCAAAGACGCAAAATCTACTTTTGAGATATGACCGAAAAAGAGCAAAAAACGGCTACCGGTCGAAAATTGAGTTCTGTGTTTTCAATATCTTCAATATCTATTATACAGTACATGTTAAAATATCTTTTCTCAAAAAAGCTTAGAAATATTTTATTTTTATTTTTGCGTGAGGTATACCTATGATGCAATATTTCGAAATCAGCCCATTTTTTGTTTGTTTGCAAGGCGTGTGTTCGGGGTCACCGCCAAGCCTTAAATGTTCAAGGAGTTATGCAGTATCTTATATCAATGTAACGGAAAATTTTAGGCCTAGACTGTGGGAACCTCTGCGCATGAATCCTGCAACAGAGCCAATGGTGCGCAGACGATAAACATAGGCATGTCTCAGTTGTCTCATCCCAAAAACGAGTGTATCAACTGTCACGAAATGTTTATTAAACGGTTGAAATTAGCTTTTTCTAATCCGAATTTTTGTTAACATTGATAGACAAACATAAAAAGTACCGAATGCGTATTTCAAATTGTTGTTTTAAAAACTTTAAAGCATACGTGAGTGTCCAATTATATAGCAGCCGGTACAGCCTTGTTCAGGTTCTACTGATCTAGCGCATTGATTTTAATAAACGACTTCAGTAACAGCTGTAAAAGCTTCCACACTCTAAAAATATAATCCCCGATTCTCGAGCTAGATAATGTCTCTGTATTACTTTTTAAAATAATAAGCTCAATTAGTAAAATAAACTTTCAAATAAAAAGTTTGAGAAATTTTTATGGAGGCCAAAATCGTTCGCATATATAAGAACTAATTAACGGATTACCTCCTTGACAACAAAAAAATGGCGACCATGGAGACATGACGCTACATTGCTGATCTTTTCATTTGCTCCGACTTAATTGACACTAAATAGACAATTTTCGCGATTTTGTCGCTGACTACATCCAAGAGAGACAAGATTCAGATGACGAATTGGATTCAACAGGTTGGCATTCATCAACATTTACTCTGTTTCAAATCTCATCTAGATCTAGATCTAGAATCTACATTACTAGATCTAGTCTAGTCTAGAATCCAGATCTAGATTGCTTGATCAAGCCTATCTAGTTCTAGATCTAGTATAGATCTAGGTTAACCCTGTTCCTGTCAGAAGTAGTAGTAACTGCAGTAGTGATAGTAGTACTAGTAGTATAGTAGTAATAGTAGTGATAGTAGCAGGACTAGTAGTACATGTAGTAGTAGTAGTAGTAGGAGGAGTAGTAGTAGTAGTAGGGCCTAGTAGTAGTAGTAGTAGTAGTAGTAGTAAAGGTAAAATAGTAGTAATACATTATGAAAAAGAAGAAAAAACTGGTACTGTCTTATATTAGTAGATACATTTATAAGAAACAAAGTGTTTTAAAGCTATTTATCAAGGTGAGTATGAAATGCTAAGCAGAGGAAAATATAAGTACAGAGAAAAATGATGTTAGCAATTCTATTTTGTAGATCTAGATTCAAAATGTAGGCTATCAAAACTGCAAGCATTATGACGAAGCATTCTGAACGTACTTTCAGTGCTTTTATGCTTGGAGTGGTACCAAAATTTGAGGTCTCACAGTATTTTTAAGTTGTGATTAAAATTATGCTTAACATATTTAAGCCATAATTTTTAAAATAATATGTGTGCTCCTCAGGTGCTACAAAGTGGCTCAGTGTGCTAATAAGCCTGATAATTGAAGTGGGCAAGACAAGAATTCACCAGTGCTGCTCTAACTTTCCATGGAGAGTCCTTGCACTCAGGTTGTACCGCATCCATTACCTTCGGCTTTCTTGTCACAGAGCATATCAAATTTGCACCAGATTTAATGTTCTGCCTGATCAAGCACCATTACAGAAACAAACACCTGTGTCAGCAATCTTGGCGATCTCTTATTCCAAGATGAACAACCTGGTCCAGTCCAGCTACAACGAAGTTGGGAAGGTATTTGTCCTATCACACCACTGGATTGCACCTCTAACCTTTCAAATTAAAAAATTCCTGATGTAAAACAGTTCCAGCACTTCTGATTCCTGGCTGATGGGTCTATTGTGGCGTGCCAGGCAGCAGAGCTCAAAGGTGAAATAACCTCTTTAAGTCTGCCTTCCTATTTCCCAACATATATCCAAATGCTAAAAAGCCAGTTGGACTGAGTGGACCTAAAGAATCGAAACTACCTCTACAAAGATATCTGTGAGTTTTCTATGACCAGTACAAGGACATTGTTGCTCCCAAGCCAGTTGTCAAGGTTGAATATAGAGTGCTGGACACGGATTTTGACCCTGAGCCTCACCCAAAAAGGCTAAGAAAGGGAAGAACTCTAACTGGATTTCCATGTTCTTTCTTTTACTGTTTATGTTT
>BMAT01001378.1:30179-41234 GCA_019649035.1 Elysia marginata | reverse complement strand
TACTGCTTATTTTGAGTTGGTTTATTTTTATATAAGTGAGGAGAGACTCTTATTATATTTTCTTCTTGATAACACCCTCTCAGTTTCGATTTTTTAAAAAAAAGGGAGGGGGTTCTCTTTTAGTGAATAGGTAAGCACTAAGGGATAAATATATCATATTTATGAGAGAAACAATTAAGACAAAGATTATCAATGAAATTGATTAGTTATGAAAAGTATACCAATTTTCCCCTATTCATAATTCAAACGCAATATCTGGGAATGTTTGAATATTAAAGAAACCATAAAAAGTTTCAATTTTCGTAGAAAAAAAACATAGTTCTACCAGAAATAAAACTTAACACTTTAAAAAAAAAACTTTTCAAGGCCTTTTATATTGTACCAGGTACTATGAAAGGCAGCAAAACACTTCAAATATTTATAAAGTTAATAAGAATGCAAATGAAGATTTTTGAGCAGAACAAAAAAGGTTGATTTATAATAGAACGAAGAAAGCAATCATCACGTCAATTTCTAAAAAATTCTTTACATTAAATTATTTTTAGAAATGCAGTATGAGACTCATAGACATCATTATTTAAAAACCCTAGCTTATGAAACACCCTACACACGTATCAGTATTTGTCCAATTGAGTCTTATGGTAGAATTTTACATTGAGATGTATACCTGGATGTCACTAGGCCATGCTTCTCTAAATCAGAACCCATCCACTCTCCCCCCCCCATCCCCTCTTTGCTACTGACTACTTCCACAAAAGTAGAGCCAGGAACTATTTGGAATGAAAAGAAAAAAGAATAAAAAATTGCCAACAAAATTCATTCCGAAACCTTGTCATGGCAGCGCAAGTGGAATGAATATAAATATTTCATTGTAGTGATGAAAGAACTCGTTGTTCTCTGATAACTGGCTGAAACCAATATCTCTTCAAATACTTATCCACAAATTATAAATATTATGAAAAGCGGACACTTTATACATTCCGACCGGAGGTATTTTATCACAGATTCAAACTTCAAGAGTCCAAAAACGAAGGGGGTTACTGTAAATGCATTGTAGTTCTTTATGTAACATCTTGGGGGATCTCATGGTAAGCCAAGGTGTTCAAAGCAGTTAGAAAAAAAACTCTCAAGATCTCAAAGGTTAAAGGTCAATCCCAAGCTCTTGGCTATACTGTAATGCGCAGGAATATGAGTTGAATTAGCTCTGGTGTGTATAGTCCTGTTGGGGTCAATATGTAAAGTCATGAGACTGCCTTTGGCAGTGGTGGACTCTAAACGCATTTATTTATTTATTTATACTATACAAACGTATTATTATTTTAGTTGTTACCATGGCAACTGAACTCAGCAAAAAGCATGACATAAAAGACATCATGGCGGAAGGAATGAGCATTTCGTTTGCATACAATAATTGAAAATTGATTGTCAAAAAGAAACCTGAAACAAAGCAAAAGCATTTATAACTCGAGCGGACTAGAGCAGCGTATTGCACTCATTAAAGTATGGAGGAAAAAGAATACCAAGCTAGGGAAATAAATACTACTTGTCCAGATAATACCGATAAGTGGATAAAGCTGTAGATGATACTGGCAATAACAACAGAGCTGATAAAATAAATAACTTATACGAGGCAACCACGTGAATCCGGCACATGTCACACACAGATTGAGTTATTAATCCTTTCAAGTCATGTCCTAATTTCATATAATATTTGGAAAAAAAATATAACTCTAGCTTTTCTACTGGCAGAGAAACTTCATTTTCAAGGGAAAAAAATTGGCTTGTTATACAAAACAAAAATTTTCTTTAACCTTTAGAGCCCAAAGACATGTATACCAGTCTAGCTCTATTTTCAGATACACTGTATTTTTATCTACATACAGTAACATCTGTGTGAACCGGTCTGGGATTACCTCGGCACTGCAGCTCAAACTAAAGGTTTGAATATAACTCAAATGAGCTCCCCTTAACTTTTAAACAGCGTTTTCCCCTTTTTCTATGCATGGATTATAACAGGTGGCGGTATACTTAAGGCTCAGGGACTCACGGCCCATAGGGTTAGAGACTCTAACTAAAGACTAGTGTGAGTGACGTTTTGTGCCTGATTGGTTGCCTCACAAATACAGAAAGAAGCAGCCTGATATTAAACCACATCGATAGAGACCTCGGCAGTTTGGCTGCAGAATGTTTGGAATAAGTATTATATGCATATAATAATAATAATAATAATAAATAGAATTTATAGTGCGCATTGCGCTCTAGCATACAAGTCTGTAGCTGAACCCATTCAAAAAGAATGCTCTATGCGCATAACATTTTTAGAAATGACATAAAAAAGTACCGTAAAAGAAAAATTAATGTTCACATTCACATGCTTTCACAAGTAAATTAAACACAGGGCACACACACTTGTACACACACAATCTCATTATTGTTATTATCATAACATTACAATAGAAAATTTCAAAACATTGCAACAAGAAAAAAAACTGACTATCAGTTATGGGAGGTGAGGAGAAGGCCAGTAGAATCCATATCAATATATTTATACAGTGCTTTGTGGCGTTGTCGTCTGGTGGTAGACGCTCAGCTTTTGTATTTAGAGGTCCAGGGTTTGAGCCCTGCGTCCTCAGATTGACCTTAGGTCCTTGAGAAGGCCTATTTACACATTTCTCTGCATCATTAATGTGTGAAAGGAGTACCAGACTATAGGCAGTAAAAGATCTTGTCAGTATGCTAGAGTGATGCGCCTTAAAATGTTGCTCCTCTGTGAGTTCAAAAAGTGATTTGTTCGGGAAACCCATGCAAAGCACTTTAGAGTAAGTTAGAGGATTAGACACTATATAAAAATGCTCTTTACTTTTTACTTCATGTAATTCTGTCCACTCTCTAGCAAAAACACTAAACACAAAAATGATGGAGGAATCCGCAATCACTTCGCATTAATTTCCATTGTGGTGGTCTAACCCAGGTTGTTTTGAGTGTAAACTTGCCATAACATCTGGCCTTCTTTAGAAAACTTTCAGCATCAATTCATGGTTGTCTGCCAACTGAACAGTGCTTTTCATAAGGTGGGAATTCGGATTTTTGGATTTACAATAAGTGCATAAGGACATTCAAATGCATCTAGGAACAATTTTTCAAAAGGCCAAAACATTCTTTAAAATTTTATGGACATGAAACTATCGCATCAGCAACAACCTAAATGTCTATGATGTTATTACTTTACAACCATAAAGGGACTTGAAAAAAGAATTCAATTCAATGCTTGTACTTTTTCTGACAGCACAGTTTAAAGAGTTTTTCAAAGAATGGTATGTATAAATATATATTTACATAATTCACAATACCAATCAACCAATCAAAAATAAAAATTCCTTTACATATTAAGTTCTCTTATGTAAATCTGTAGCACGCATATATTATGTGGGTACATTATAGACATAGAAAAATTGGGGAAATTTTCTTCTTGAATCCGTAGATATAAACGTTAAATACACATCTAACCAAACCAAATTTCTTTCCCCTCAGTGACTAAGTCAATAATGCAAAAATATTGCCAATTCATCTTCTATACAACTTACTAATATAAATGTATTACCTAAAAAATTACTTCCTAAATGAGTTAAAAAGAAAGTTAGGAGTGCAATTGTTAGAGGGTAGTGAAAAGATAATCTTAATAATTTTGTTTCTGTTGCCAAATATAAAAATATGTAAAAGTGCACAAAGTCAACAAAACATTCATGTTCGTGTCATCATGTATATATATAAATATAATTGTCATATTACCTAAATTTTGTACCTCGCCATTACTTCAAAGTAATGATGATGGCAGAGCTGCCCGAAACTTTGAAGTGATGGCAAGGTACAAAATTTAGGTAATATGACAATTATAATGCTCCTAAAGTAGAGCACTCTACAAATTATGTTATTTTAACCTAAAACATAAAGTATATATAAATATAAATATATATTTCTGTTTATGTATTTTATGTTGGAAATTTCTATGGTTGATAAATAGAATAAAAAAGCCAATTTGCAGAATTTTGGGAATGTCAAAATTTCAAATGTTTTAGAAATAAAAAATGGGAACATAAGAATTGAGATAAAGAAATGTTTCAACAAATGTTACCTCATTGAATCAAAGAGGAAAAAAAAAAGGAAAAAGAGAGACCACAATGAATTATTTTCAAATTCGAATATTAAATCCACAGACCTTAAGGTGAGCTAGTTCAGTTTCTGTTTTCATAATTTTGAAAACTAATTAAAAATTTTTGTTTCTGTTTTTAACTTGCTGTAAATGCCATTATCCTAGTAGAGAAATAAAATAACCCCAGAGGTAAGAATTAGAAATGCTTGAAAAGAAATGCATTGGTTTATTTAATACTATACACATGAACAATAAAACTCCATCAACAAACAACTGGAGATCATTGAAGGCCAATTCTACTTATATAAATGCGATAAAAATATAGTGCAAGAAGAACACTATATGCTTAAGTTTACATGGTATTGACTCTTTTTTTTTTATTTGATTAAAAACAAAACAGCCATAGTTGTAACAATAGAGTAATTTTATGTAAAAGTGTTACCGGTTCAGAATAAGAATTTAGATAACTGAAAACTATGTCTTTCATATGAGACAAAATCTTAATTTAAACTTATTTGTAATACTGAACCCATTAGGATTGGCAAACATACCTCTAATGAGATACAAGAACATGAAGAAAATAACAAGTTTATAAAGATATAATTTTTCTTTCTACTGCATTTGCTCAGATGTTTTGACTTACAGATTTCATCCTAAAATGTCTTGCAACCAGTCCAAATGAGTCCTAAGTCGAAATTGGAAGGTATTGACACATTGGTATCACAGAAAAGCTTATTTTCTCTTCTTTTTAATACAGCAAACAGAAAAGCTCTATCATGCTTCTGTATGAAGTTATAAGCATTTGACGTCGACATGGTTAGGACTTGTGAAATTTCGCAAAGGGCAGAAAACAGCATTTTAAGTTTAGACGACTATAAAGGTATTGGGGCCTTAGCAACCATACCAATTAAAATTAAACACATCAAAATGAAATTTGAACATCAATTTGGTTTGAAAACTGTTTAAAAATGGTTTTAGTGTCAATACCTATAATAAAAAAAATTGACTTCTGAACAGCCAGTAACCTTGAAGTGCCCATATCTCCAAACTAAGCCTTTCGATTTAAGACTCATTTGGACAGCATGCGAGACAAATGACCCAACATTCAACAATACGTTAACCTGCCTCAACTCCACAAATGTTCTCCATATTTAGCTAAAAATATACAATTACAGCTTTCAGATAAAAGTTTTGGCTTTTCTATTCTCTACCCCAAGCACCAGTGCAAAAAGGCACATGTATTCAGTATATATGCAATCCATCTAAACAGGAAGACCCTCTTGATATAATAATTATTTTTTCTTAAAAAGTATTTTTCTATTAAAAAAATATTTCACTTAAGCTCACAACCATTTGTATTAATTGGAAATGCTTTTTAGATTAGAAGAAATTTATATCTAAAAATAGCACCACACATAAAAGGGACATAGAAACGTGATCAGGGTATTCAATAAACAGTTTTACGACATGAAATGCTGCAAGATATGACACTGAAATAATTGACCATAGGTATTTTTCGGCCAGAGATAAAGTCTGATATCATGTAAAAGACCACTCGACTTCTTCTCAAGCACAACACCTCTATTCAATAAAAACAAAATCAACAATAAACTTGATGTATTTAAACCCAGTGATGCAAGTGTCTTACGCACAAAAAGCAGGAAATTTGTAACACCTCTACCTGGCCCTTACAACCAACAGTTTCCCCTATAGAATCTTTGATACATCAACTAATAATGGAATATGAAACTCTGTACTAAGGCCTACACAGCTGTACGACCCAAAAGAGATGTCTGATTTTCTCTAGATCTTAAGTTTGGAGGACTTTCTTCAACATCTAAGTCTTAATCTTTTTCAAATTTTCCTGCTTTTTGGTTAAGGGAAACTGCTAAAAAATCAGAATTCCTGCAAAAAAGCGGAAAACTTGCACACCCCTGTAAACCTCCTGTAGACGACATAAAGTTGTACTGCAAAATAATCTTTAAAGTCATCTGGTACCATTCATCACCATTTTTTTTCTCTCTTCAAATTTAATATTTTTGTCTGGACAAAAAAAAAACCTTTTTGGTATAAAAATGGAGTATGAATATCTGACTATTCCATTTTGAGTATCTCAACTGGAGACCACAGGGAAACTTTTTCAAATTAGCAGATAATAAGATGTTACTTTTTATGTATACCAGAAATAAAAACCATCTTATTTTGTTATAAATTACATTCTAATTTTAGAATAAATTTATACAAATAATGAAAAATGTCCCTGGAAAATTTTACATTGAAGAAAGAGGAAAGTTAAGATGTAGAATACTTTTCCAGCTGCAATAAAAAAAAAAATAAAAAAAACCTTATGGCTTCCTTAAATCATTCATTGAATACACTTTTTTTTTCTTGGACTAAGACTTATTTTTGGTAAAACAAAAAGACATATATACAACTTACAGCTGCTGCATTATTTACTGTACCGAAGTTTTTTTAAAATATCAGATTCTTATTTCATTTCTGTGGAAAGCTTCTTTCTTCTTTAACAAAAAATTAATCAGCAGTTTTGGTAATGCTGAATGTCATAAATGAAAACTTGTTTTAATTAAAGAATTCCTTCTAATGTTAGGAAGACTTAGTGAATACAATTTTGAACTTCAGCTCATAAAAGTCTGGTAGAACATCTTCTAATTTCTTATCCTGTTCAAAGGGGATGTATACATTCAAAGGATCTTTCAAACTGCTGCAAATGTTTCTTTAAAATGCACAAATGTAAAATAAAAAAATAATAAGGCCTTTACAAAATCAACAACAGTAATGAGTAATAAGTGAATATCTACAATGCTGAAATAACAGACTTTAAATATCATTCACACTAGACGCAAAGGAACATAAAATAAAAATGAAATTGTCAGCGAAAAATAATTTTCAAAACAAACTTATGTTCATCATTTGTAATACTGTTAAAGTCTTTGTGAAACCTTTTCCCCTTAATTGGTTGTGATTAAAAAAAAAAAAAATCAGAAATGCAACTATAAAGCTTCACGCTAATACCAAAACCGGCAAAAGTTTCCCCAGCCACGAGATCATAGAATATTTTCCAAACAATCAAGAAATTGGAAATAAATAAAACAACAACACCCACACACAAACAAGAAACAAAAAAATGTAACCCCCTAACTTCTGAGACTTCATCATCTCGCTGACTTTTCTAGGGGAGGATCCGAGCCACGCCGTCTGAACTCGACGTCTTCTTCCCCAGACAAGATCATTTCACAATCTGTTTCGCTGGCTTCGATGCGGCTGTAGCATTTGACCGAGTCCAGGTTGTGGAAATATTTCACCTTCCCTTCTGGTGGCACAGAGCTGATGTAGATGGTCTTAGTGCTCTGTAGCGACTGCTTCAAAAAGTTGTCCACCACCCAGAACACAATCGCCTGCACATAGAAATACAGACGTAGCAAAATGTTAAACAGGTAGTATAAAATTCTTTAACCCCCTTTAAGTTTAATTATTATTTCACCTGGAACTGTCCCGCAGGGGGTGGGGTGGGGTCAAAGAAATAAGTCCATAAAATTGAATAGTCCAGAAAAACCAAGTCAAACTAATCAAGGAGCAAGCCGAGCTAATGGCTTTTAAAGGCTGTTTGAACTTCGTTGGTCAGTTTTCAAGTTTTAAGCCCTGATTGAACTTAAACCATTTGTGCACCATTTAATCCACATGTTTTTTTGTTTTTTTTTAATGGAATTCTAATCAACAAATATGTGAGGAGCTGGGAAACCCATCAACTTTGGTCAAAAAATGAAATTGTACCTTTTTTTTACATTGAGGTGAAAGAAGAGGTTGCCCATAATTGACTACTTTTTATTTGAAGACGATTTATAAGCGCAACCACACTCAAAGTATTTTGTTGATGTTCTTATGTTGGAGGTAAAGTAAAAGCATTTTCTTTTAAGGGCTATAACTCTTAATGTGTATCAGAGACATGTGGATAGTTTTCCCAGCTCCTCGCACAAATGATTTAATTTTTCACTGTTGTAAAACCACTGTGTTTTATGAGTTGTAGCTTTAGAGCTCTTTTCTCTGTTTTTCTTCCTTATATGCAACAGAAATCCACACCTCAGGCTCTTGTTGAGTTGAGATATTTTGGTCAAACAAAGTCCATTTTGTTCAGAGTCGGAAAGGAGTTTGACCAATTCAAACATACGAAGAACTGAAAATACTTAGATGGGATGTTGGATAGGGTTTTCCTGAGCCATGTCTAGTATATAGTCACTATAGTGGTGAAGAAAATTGACGGTAAGGTAGTTCTGCCACTGAAATACAGAATAACAAAATCACAGATTAATGTATTGAAAACACTATTAGGACTGATCTAAAGAAACGTTGACTTACGTTAACGACAACAGGCACGATGAACATAACCAGAACAATCTCAAGGTCAGGGTTGGTTATTGGTGCCATGAGAAACTTCCGTACCTGCCAGAGAGTTTGGCAAATCAAAATAGAGTTTTGAAAACATTCATTGAACATTGAGAAGCGAATTTTTGAAAACCCTTTTATTCATACAGTTGAGTACAGATAACTAAACCTGGAAGATTAGAATATTTGCTAATTTCCAATAAAATTCAGAAAATTGAACCTTTTTCTTTTATGTNNTTGTGATGAAAATTCTTTTTTGTTATAGTTTGTAGTTAAACTGTAATCCAATGGGCTTCAAACTAACCACACTGGAATCAAAATATCAAAACTAAAGTAAGCCTAGCAGCTATTTTTGTCAACTCTATCTGACAAAAAAAAGAGAACATAAGACAAAAGAAATCTTATAAACATAACCACAATAACATACCCATACTGTTACAAAGTTTAAAACCTAATATAACAACCCTAGATAAAATGTGAATTGAAGATGATCATTTTTGTTCTGCTTTTATCATCATCACCATCCTCAATATTAATTATTGTTCATAATCATAATACTTCAAGTAGACATAGTATTATTACTGTGTTGCAGTTCTTAGTGTAATTAATTATTTTCTATGCCTTTTTTGTCAATGTATTGTTGTTACTATCACATATGTATTGTATGCCTAAGTTATGTAAACATTGAGCTGTCACAATATTGATTATTTTCAATATGCATATTTTGAACGGGAATGCCAAATGATCTTGGAAAAAAAAAAGATACCTGAAAATGACCCTAGTGTTGCATCTTGTACGGTAGATGTTAAAAAATGGCACCGACACATGTTGTGCAATGAACTATAAATGGATAATAAAAAAAACCTGAAATAACCTAAAAAACCTGAAATTTGGCATTCCTGTTTTAAGAAATGTCACAACTATTTGTTTTTGCACTAAAAAGTAAAATTTGCTCTCATCTTTACCTGAAAAAAAATTAAATTATAGTTTTTTCAAATATTGAACCTCTGCAGCTTACTAATATCTTAATATGAGAATTTCAGTTATAATTCTATAAACCATTTCTCCCATAGTGATTTTTATAATTTACTCATTTTTTTTAATCACAAGAACAAATACTATGCTTACAATACCTTTCCTTACCTTGCCTATCTTGTGGATATACCTTTTTGGTTTGCGCAAGAGTGAGAGCTCTTGCCAGCTTACTAATCATACTCTTTTACTATTTGGTAAAACAAAGAAAAAAAAAAATAACACAAGAATCCGAAAACTGACTCACCTTGACCCAGAACTTGAAGAGCATTAGAACTGTCATGAGAATCTTCGTGAGGATCATCACCAGGATGTATAGCGCACACTGGCCCATCCACGAGTTACACGTTGGTGGGTCACCTGGTGTTACAAAAAAAAACAACTATATTTATCAACCAGCATCTTTAAGCTAGAGAGAATTTAAAAGAAAAAAGATAATTACAGACAGTCTTCAACCACCAAAGGCGGTCCTAAGGCTTATTTATAAATCAGTATATTCAAGCTAGAGAGAATTGGAAAAAAAAAATAATTACACACAGTCTTCCACCACCAAAGGCGATCCCAAGGCTTATTTATAAATCAGCATATTCAAGCTAGAGAGAATTAAAAATAAAAAAGATAATTACACACACTGTCTTCAACCACCAAAGGGGGTCGGTCTCAAGGCTTTTCAACGTAACCCCCAGCAGTGCCAAAATACACACCTGAGAAAATTAAACTCACATTTGATTTCAGAGCATTACTACAGTGCAGCTGCTAATTTATGTTAAATTATCAAATACTTCCATCAATTTCAAGCACTGCCTTTAGCCAGGTACTCATTTTACGGGGAAGGGATGGACTGAGGAAATTTTGGATAAATTGATTAGCTGCGGCAATTACAACATGTGTCGTCATTTGCAGAGCTGCCAACCCAGCACTAGAGAAAAGTATACAAGCCACCCCCAAAAAGAGTATTTTTCAACAAAAAGGCATATTTTCAACCCACGGGTAAAAATTGCACCCAAAATACAAAATATAATAGAGGCGCCTACCTTGCATGAGTCAAAAGTGTACGAGCTAACCCAAAAAAGTGCAACATTTTTTGGTATTCCTATACTCACAGAAAATGTAAAACTAATAAAAATAATTATGCTAAACGGTGGGGTGCCCAGTTGCTTGGTTTAAAAAAGTAGCTATCTAACAGTTATATTATATCACTATCACACAGTCTTGTATAGTGCACAATGCAGAATAACTATCAAATGGCCTGGTTATGGTTACTGTTAGTGTAGACTGTTTCATCCTTATTTTAGAATTAGGCTTTATGTTAATCATCTAGTGCCTGAAAAATCAGAAAATTAATACCTGGTCTCTAAAAAATTTTGTAAGTACATCTATTTGATTAAATGTATCTGCACCTACTAAAAAAAACAAAACAATAGGCCATCATAAATTATTGTGTTGAAAATTTTTAGTTAACACAGACACAG
>BMAT01001378.1:4573-18765 GCA_019649035.1 Elysia marginata | reverse complement strand
GAGAGCAAATTAACGTGTTTTTTCTTCGGAATATATGCCGAAACAAATGTACATTGGTGAAATACATCATTCAAAAACAGAATATTTTAAGTTGTTTTACTCTGCATAGTCTTTTATCATTTTATGAAAAACTTGACTTGTTAATATGTTTTTGGTGATACGTCACCACATCTACATTTTTAAAACTTATTATAAACATCTTTTCGATATTAATCCATATAGATGATTACAAAAGAAACGGGTTTAATTTTCTCTATTTCAACATATTTATCTTGATTTTTATTTTGCTAATGAGTGTGAATATGGCTGCTTTTAGACAATTAACTAAGCTTATTTATACTTTTCATTTAATTTGTATTGTAGTACTCGGTATTATACTATTCTACATTGTGTATGACTACTTTTACTTCCTTTACCGACGTATTTACGGGTGTTTATAGATACGTTTACATGATTTTAATGCATTTGATTTCCATTCTCATTTTAATAATTTTTATCAGTTTTTTTTAATGCATAGTATTAGAGTAGAAACAAAATGTTGGTGCATTTCTATTGTAAAACTCTTTAATTTTATGTGATGTTACACTATTTTACAATTATTTTTCTGTATATTAGCGCCACTGAGCACTTTTTAGTGGATTTTAGGCGCTCTATAAATAAATTATTATTATTATTAAGGCAATTGAGGGGGATAGAAGCAGAAGAAGACCTATAGCAGCCTATTTAGACAACATAAAGAAATGGACGAGAGAAAAAATGCAGCTTGGAAATTTATGACACTAAAGAAAAAAGAGCACGGGAAAGCTTTTGTGAAGGCGGCGGTGCAAGCATCAAACGTGTCAAAAACGATGCTGGGTAACGCGCAATAAAGAGCGCCTTATCCATTTATTATATGCTCTGAGCGTTTTACGCGAAGGAAACGGAGAATACCATAATTATTAGTTTAACAAAACAGTTTTAGATAGGGCAGATTGTTTTACATCGGGCAGGACATGCATACATTCGCATTATAATATTTGGGCAAACTAGAAGTCTGTAATATAATTTTATAAAACTGGGCATCTTAGAAATCTATAATACATGTATTTATAGAACTCTGTAGCTAGATTTCCTCTCAAAGTAGTAACCGCTGCTCTTGTTGAAATCAGTTCCAACCTCACCAAAACTGGGGAACTGCTGGTAGCCTAATTGTTGCGAGGATGTTTACATATAGATAGTTTACTATTATTGTTGCTGGGCCCACACAATTAAGTGAAAACAGACTATAAAAATTGAAAGGAAAAAAAAAACAGGTAACGTCGAGATTCGCAAAAATGAACGTGCATCACACAAACATTTTTTTAAAGTACATCTCAATGTAAAATAATTTTTTAACTTGTGTTGTTTGACACCCCTGGCATGAATGCTGTTGAACCCTCTTGGTTACATCCCGTTGTTTCTAAATTAAGAATGCTTTATCCACTTTACCTTTATGTTTCTGAACTTGCCTAACCTTAGATCTACAAGCTAATCCTAGATCGACGCGTCTCGAGAGTGATTTCATGCTTTTCATTCATTACTGTTGTAATTTCCATTGGTACAGGATTTAAATATGATTTTCAAATAGCCTCATCGTGCTAATTCTCACCTGCACTTGAGTTGATATCCAATCTAGGTTTACACAGAAGTGTGATTCAGATCAGCTGAGAGCAGCGTCTGTTCAATATACTTCATTCAGAATCAGACTGTAAAAACAAAGTTCGACTAGATCTAGATTCTAGATAATCTATCAGTTATTATCACTTTAAGTTGCTAAAGGAAAGCTGCGAAAATAGATTACAAAAGTCAAAGAAAAAGGAAGCACACTCTTTGTGTGTGCCCACCATTGAAACCCTACGACTCATGTGAAATGATCACAGACCAAGAAAGCCCGGATCCTTCTGGGAAAGAGTTTATAAAGGATGCCAAAAACCATGCCGCAGTGACCCATGGAGAACAGCTAGCAGGCAACAGTGTTTGTTCCTCTGCTAAACAACATCGAAAAATGATGTCTGAAAGATTAGATGGACAAGGTAAAATAGCTTTTCAAAATTCTAGTAGAATGGGATTTAATTTTAGTGTTTCGATGACAGATTCTATGCTGGCTGCGGTGACAATTGACATTGAAGGGAGAAATGTTGATAGAGGGTAAGTTTATAAAATCATAGTACACTCCAACATTCAGACGAAATCAAGGCCTGAGATCTAAGGTTACATCCCCTTTAAGAAAGATTTCTAAAGGGAAAAACCTTGATCTTACAGGGATGCCATGTTTCAGTTACTTACCGTTTTTTTAAGCCTGAGAGACTGAATGAACACTCACACTTGATTCCTTGAAAGTTGAACAATATTGAACCCAAGAACAAGTTAATAACACATATTTATATTTAAATAGTTCTAAGGCGGTTCAATGAACAATGACACATTTTTATATTAATTATTATTTAAGCTTCCTAATCTAAGTCAGTGTCTTGAGAATTAGTGTTAGTGTGTTGAAGCTAAAATTTTGCAAGGACCTTTTTCTTTGTAAATTGAGGACACCAAGACCATTCCTACTTCTACTAGGTGACAAATTTTATGATCAAATTAAAACAGTCTTTGTTGTAAAAAATGTTTTAAAAAACTTTTAAAAATCTGCAGGGGATGGCATAAGTTTTTCCTACTCCTGGTCACAAACGGAGACAGACGTTGCAGTCACACTAAAAGTCCAAGGACTGAGTGATGAACAGACGCGAGCGTTTGACGTTTCTTTTACCAGCAAAGAGGTCAATATAAGAGCAGGTAAACAACAATATTCCCTATAACAGTTAATGATAATATACTATATACTTATAAATATAACGCCAAATCTTAATGTATATAAATAAATAAAAACTCCAGGCGCTTTACATCAAACTTCAAAGCATAAAAATAAATGGATTTTAAAAATTCATATTTAAACTAAAGCTAATCCACACAATGTATTGATCAACATCTGTATGCATAGATAGTACATGATGAATGAAAATATATTTTTTCTGTAGCCACATCAGAGGTTTGATGTGCCTGCCATTGATATGCACGTTACTCTTACATTGAAAATTGAAATTTGTCAACATAAATTTAGTTCAGATTTTAAAAGACTATATCTCTTACATTGTTGATTAATATGCGAACTTAAAGTCCTTTCCTATCAAACTTATATTTCAGGGGATAAAACAAAGGTGATTTACTTCCATGGTGACATCCAGAAAGAGGAAAGCCGAGTTCAAGCCACAAAGGGAAGCATCATCTTACGAGTTGCAAAGCAAAGTCCCAGCTGGTGGCCGCATCTAGAGGTACAGGAAACAGGCTATTTTGCGGGAAAGCTAATCAAGAATGTCAAATCTTTGGGTTTTTTTTTCATACTTTTTTTTCCAGTTGCGTGTAATTACAATTCTTTAAATCTATTGCACAATTTGCACCTATCACACAGTAAGATGCTATGCTCGGCTCAAAGTCTGGTTTATTTTTCCAAAACCATTTAGCATCCCTGACTAGCAGCTGTTAACAATAGTATTGCTAGTTTTTGTAGGAGAAAAAGGTGCTGTGGTGTAACTTTAACACATTTGACCAATGCTGTGCTTGCCTTAACATGCTGGGTTTTTTTTTGTTTTAATTTCATGATTGATGTTTGAAATTGAAATCTGTGTGGAGTTCAGTTTTTATAATATGTCTTGAAAACTCAACCTACAAGTTGTTGGTTTTTTTTTTTAAATCTGAAACAATATCAAAACATTTAGACCAAATTTCATCGTAGCACACTCATATTTCGCTTGATTGTTAAATTTAACTTTGCTCTTATAACATTAATTTATAGATTTTTTTAATAACTTAACAAAGATATAGTTAAGAGTAAAACTTTTTTGATGTGTTGTGTACAGTCCAGTACAAAGAGGCAGGGTGGAGCAACAGAGGAAATATTGCCAGGGTCTGATATCAAAAGTGGCCAGGATAAAGAAAATGCAGTCGCTGTTGCTAAAGATTCAAGCATGGAGTCTAGCCAAGAGGATACAAAAGCGGACATCTCTGAAAATATTAAGGAAAAAGAGGAAGGTGAAAAATAAAAAACAAAACAAATGATGTGGCAATTTACTTTCAACCTTTTAAAACAAAAGCGGCTTCTATTTCAAGTTAAGTTGAGTTTAATGAGCTTTGCGCTGGTCTTCTACGTCAATGTTCTTTGTTTTTCCTATCTATGAAGTGAGAATTGGAATTTACTGTGTGATTCACAAGTATATATTTGCCTTGAAATCATTGAGAAGTTTTTAGTACCCAAATAAATTCCTACCAAAAATTTAAGTATTTAACTGTCCCTTCAACTTGTCTTTTGTTTTTATTTGCTCTTTTCTGCACATAACATAAAATTATTTTTATCCTTTTTTATTTTTTTTTTTAAATGATATCTCTTTGTGTCTCGTCTCCACACCAGAGCCAGTGTACCGTTTAAATCATTTGAAGCATGACTTTTACGAAAGGGTGAGTAACTTGGCACAGAAATTAGTTGTCTTTTGAAGATGAGTGACTTCAACGTTTGTGTTAAATAATTATGGTCACTGTTTGATTCATCTGTTTGCTGTACACAAACCATGGTCCGTGTTGTCATAAATGAGAGCAGGGCAAATAAGACACAAGTTGCTTAGAATAGTCTTGAGTTAGGCCTAGAGCCCTTTTAATATAACAATTTGTTTTTATAAGAGACCCTTTTTTTTACGTTCACAATGAAATACCTCAATGAGTAAAAAAATTCTAAAGTTGTATTTTTTATCCTAACTTTTTTTTAACAACATAGAATGGAGTTTTAGAAAACTTAAATAACTTAATATGTCATAATTTTGACGTGTTTCTCATTTTAACGCGGTCGCCTCACAATTAATCATAAAGCGTGTTCCGTTATTTTGATGGCTCTGATGCCTTTAACACAGGAAGACTGCACAGAAACAAAATAAACACTTTGATATTGTAAAAAAATCAAAACTTTTGTACGTGAAGTTAAAGTTTCTGCAACTGACAGAATTCATCTCAGGATTAGCCAACATGTTGCCATGCTCTATGAAAATACTTTTCACATTTAATTCTTATTTTTCTTTAAGTGTTCACAGAAGTCACTACTGTAACTCATTATTCTTAGAGTCTCTTGACATTTCAATAATATTTAGCAATTTTAGTAAAAAAAATAGATTAGAAAAAAAATGTTGAAATCAAATGCTTCAGCTTTTTGCCTCTTTGTCATTGTGTCCCCAGGGCCCTAACCTTACTCTGAGTGTTTTCACAAAGAGTCTCAACAAAGACGAGGTTAAGGTGAACTTCTCGAAGAAAGGCTTTGTGCTTAAGTTTCAAACGAGGTAGGGAGTCAGAACTGCAAGAGTTCAGACTTTTGTAGGAATTGCATTTTTTTTTGTAAAAGCCTTTTTTTGCGTTTTTTTTTCTGGCTCGGATTTTGAAAAGTAAGCAAAGTTATGGTTTTCAGAAATTAGAGAAAAGATTCAAAATTTAAGATTCATACTTGGCTGACTACATATAAACTTGGTTATAATATTAATTATGGATTTAGACATAAATAATAGAAAATGAAACAGCTTTGTAATAACAGCATTTTATGCTGATCTGTTTTAGTGAGTATAATGAATTGAAGTCTATGACAGTGGCAGCTGTTTATTACCACTTTATCAGTACCACCTGCCAGCATTCTTTCTGAGGTTTTGAAGATTTTTCTGGTCTTCTGTGGGTTAGTTGTGTACATCCCTGTGGAGTTTTAGTGAACCTATGACTTGCAATAAGCCCAAAAGAGTTGGCTATCACAGTTTCATTTAAATTCCTACTTTTAAATCGTTCTTATGTTAAGCAACTTGCATTTTTCTGACCTTCCAACTGTCAAAAACTGCAAAAACAAAAAAAAGATTATCACATGTATTTATATTTTATGGAATGATATTAAAACCTCTGTCCACTCAAAACATTAAGGAAAAGAGAATTTCATCAATTTTTTTTTTAATAATAGATTTTATAGTTAGTGCTTGATTTTTTGATAGTGTAAAAGTTATGAAAAAAAGTTGCAAGAGTTCATTCAATTTGTTCTGTCGGTAGGGTAACAAAAGATTTAATTTGTCTTCTCCCTGGTGCAGACCCCCTAAACTTGATGCCAGATAGCATGTTTTATCTTGCTTTTTTTTTTTTTCGTCTTCTAAGGCCTTGTACGTTAGCCAAATTGGAGTATATGTGAAGGACTACCAGACAAAGGATCTTATCATTTTCCTTTAAATGTGGGGTTAGAGGGCTTTAATACACTTCCTATATTCGCTTTATATAGACAAATGACAAAATGTCTTGTAGCCAGCCCGAATGATCAGTTTATAAATGTGGTGAATTTTGCATTACTAGGAGGCATTGATATTTTGAATGCCTTTTTGGAACCTCTAAAGCATTAAAAATTGCATTGATTGAATTATCAAAATTATGTGGAAAGACATTAGAAATTCTTTCGATTTAAAATATGATTTACAAAAAGATGAATACATATATAAATTCTAAGGGATTTTTTCTGAAAAAAAAATTATTTCAGACAACCATGCCTATTTGCGCTGGTTGCGCGACGACAATGATATGAAGGGTTTATGTAATAAGTTAACATAATGGCATAGCTTTAAGATTATTCATCGTTTATTCATTGTTGTTATCTACCAGTGATGCCAAGTTTCTACAGCTTCACGAAGGAACGACTTCAGAGACAGCCTTTACCTGGCCCGTGACAACAAGGTGAGCTATATCGGCCAATCCTAGGTGATTTGCACTGGCTCGACACAATTGAATACCGCATCGTGTTTAAAATGTTTAATCTGTTACAAATGTCTCAACAACCAAGCTCCAACTTAACTGTCAGATTCACTACATAAATATATCCCTCAGGGATGCAAGTTTTCCGATTTTAGCAGGAAATTCCGATTTTTAGCTGTTTTCTTTAACTAAAAAAGCAAGAAAACTTAAAAAAATTATGACCTAAATGTTAAAGAAAACACCCTTAACTAAGACCCATAGAAAATCAAACAATTCTTCTTAGTTGTATAGCTGTTTAGGCACTAGTACAGAGTTGTATCTATTTCTTTGAATTGGTCCATCAAAAGTTCTGTTAGGGCACCTACAGAATGTAAAATTTTCCTGCTTTTTGAGCATGGGCCGCTTGCATCCTTGATCCCTACAAGAGAACTTAGATCAGCTGCTGATAGCACTGAACTAATTAAATCACCAAGTAACTTCAAATTTTACGGTTAGCGTACTTTTTCATGTTTTGGCCCCAACTGTGTGAAATTCACTCCCCAAAACAATAAGAGAAGAGAAATCAGTTGATATCTTTATAAGGCAGCTGAAGAACCACTTTTTTTGTAAAAGCATATTTTTAGGTCTCACTGTTAACTTTGCTCTTTGTATTCAAATGTCATTTTAGTTCAATTTCATATGTATATAGTTGTATTGTATTGCATGTAACTTTCTAATTTGTACCCTGCATAGAGCAAACTATTATAGTTCTGGATATGCGGTATAAAAATTCTATATATTATTATTATAATATAGTTGATGTTCATAAATTATTTTTAACTTGAGAAGATTTATCATTAAATTGTTGTGAGCATCTTTACTTGTACAGTTGTATCTCCCAGGGATGCAAGTTTTCCCATTTTTGTAGGAAGTTCTGATTTTTTTAGTAGTAATCTTAATGCTAAAAAAAGCAGGAAATTTGAAAATAATTAAGACTTCACTATTAAAGAAAACTGTCTAAACTTGAGGTGTAAAGAATATCAGAACGTTTCTTTTGGGTTGTACAGCTTTGAGGGCTCAAGTACAGTTAGATCTGCCTTTTTGAATTGATCTTTCAAAGATTCTCTTGCGGCAGCTGTTGGTTATGCCTTTTTAAACTGATCTATCAAAGATTCTCTTGGGGCAGCTGTTGGTTATGCCTTTTCAAACTGATCTATCAAAGATTCTCTTGGGGCAGCTGTTGGTTATGCCTTTTTTAACTGATCTATCAAAGATTCTCTTGGGGCAGCTGTTGGTTATGTGTGACAAGCGGAGCACTTTTGTGACTTTATAGAGGTACTAAAATTTTCTTGTTTTTTTTGTGCTTGCATCTATGATATCTATATAATTTTCCAACATATCCCCAGGATGTTCAGTTATTTTCAGAAAGTTGGAAATGGCATACTTGAAAACATATTGATCGTTTTTGTCTTATTTTGTTTTTTTTTTAACTAGAAATTGTTTGCTCTTGTCTTACAACAAATCATCAAAGATGAGGGCACTAAACCGAACCATCTTGTTTTACTCTTTTGTGAAGATAATTGACCTGTTTTATAGATTCTATTAGGTTTTCTTTCAAGTGAAGAGACGTACAGGGCTGGGTTTAACGAAAATATTTCTGGTACTGGTACTGTTCTTCACAAATATTTTAATTTTTTTTTTTTTGTTCTATATTGTTGAAGATAGTTTGTCTATTTTTTTGTTCTTAAATTGTCACTTGAAAGAAACATTATTCTAGCTTCTTTTTTCTCCTGGATTTCAAAGCTTTTCTTTTGTTAAAAATTGCAAATAATTATTATTTAAAAAAATTTTTTTTAAATGTATTTCTGGCATCATTTTTTTCCTGTGCTTTTAGACAAGAAATCATACCGGAGGATTGCAAGTTTACAGTAAAATCTGCAGTGATTGAAATTATTCTGAAAAAGACGTCGCCTGATCGCTGGACCTCTCTTGAGGCTACCCAGCGTAAAGGTGAGTCACATGACATGGGCGACTGTAGCATGTAATTCTATGTCAGGCGACAAAAAGAGTAATTTAAAAAGCTGAGTCTACAGAACTTTTCTCTATCAATTTTTTGTGAACCATGACTGTGTCAAACGATTCCTTGCTTTCCAAGCCAGGTAGATGGATGTGTTAACAACTTATCTTTACTTTAAGAAAAACAAAGGGGTTTTAAGAGTCATGATTAAACAACTTTTCTCATTTAAGTTCTTAAAATGGATTAAACTATGTTTTGGGAAATTGCTCCTCAGTTGTACCTTTCTCTTGTGAAAACAAGCTATTAAGACTTGTAAAATTTTCATTTTTCTACTAAATGGGACGTGTGTGAAAGTATAGTTTTGGTTTTATGTCTCTCTTGATCTCTCAATAGACTAGGCAGAAAGAATCCCTCTCTCACTGTATTTACAAGAATGCAAGTGTTTCTGATTTTTTTGCAGGAGTTGTGATTTTTCTAACACTTTCCAGTATTTTTCTTAACAAGCTACAATGTAGAAAAGTCATCAAAATAAAGACTTTCAAGAGTTAGGAAAACTTTCAAGTGTTGGGATACAAATCAGTGTACCATCAAAAAGAAAACCAAACAGTTACCTTGCCAGAAGAAAGAGGTAAAAAAAAAAACAAAACAAAAAAACAAAAACAGCTCTTAAGCAACATAATTGTATTTTTTTTCCTCATAAAGTGGGCATATTAACTTAAGAGATTTTGTAAACAGCTCTGTAATAAAATCATTGTGTGTGTTTGTTGTCATAAAGTGGGTGTATTTACTTAAGAGATTTTGTAAACAGCTCTTTAATAACATTATTGTGTGTATTTTTTTTCTCATAAAGTGGTGGTATTAAGAGATTTTGTATTGCATCAGGTGTTGGCCACCAGTACCATTGTTTGTTCACAGTTTAGTTTATAGCGGTCTTTAATTTTTGTCCTGCCATCTAAAGACATACTTATTTAAAAACTGAACCATTATCAGAAATTTATTAGGAACCCTAAATTCAAAGTTTTTCTTGTCCATGTTTTCTTGTATTTGATGTATCTATCTTTGTTTTTTAAATTGATTTTTTTTTTCAATTTCCAATTGTCTATGTTATCCATGTTTTTGAAAAGTTGTATGAAAGAAACTGTGTAGCTTTTATTTTGTCAAGCGCTTTGAGACTTTAAACTATTGTAAAAAGCGCTATATAAATTTAGATATTATTATTATTAGTTTCTGAGTCTTAATCTGAGTCTTGCATCTGTGGTAATTCTCATCAGAGAAAAGCGAATGCTCACAGTCTGATACCTGGATCCCAATCAACGCCAGAGCCGCGGCTGCCCCAGCCCCTTCCTCCTTGACCGCCTCGAGCTCAGCGACTTCCTCCTCCTCCTCCTGGAAAGCCCTGTCACTAGGTGACAACAAGCAGCAGGCAGCGAGTGCCGTGAGACCGTCCGGTGGGGTCGCCTTTGACGATCTGTCGGAGATCAATGTTAATCTAAGAGGTGCCGCAAGCCAGAGAATGGCGGAGTCATCGTCAAACAGGCATCAGCAGGAGGAAGATGAGGATGGGCCTACAAGCTCTTCGTCTGAAAATTCTCAGGTAGGAAAATTCTTTAGAGGGTTGTCTGTAATATATTTAGAAGTTGACTCTGCCAAAAGCTGAAATGTAAGGAAAAGAAAAAAATATTGCTAAACTCTTTGCAGTTTTGGCTGTGAGATTAAGTGTGTGCTTATATACTGGGATTTCATTCATCTGTGGGTCCAAGGATATCCTGTGAATGGAGAAATATGAAATCAATCTGTATTTCATTATATGGATTAGTGTGTTGATAAAATTTAATGCAACATAGGTCATTGTGTATTATGAAAAAAACAGAAGATACCTATCCCATGATTTCTCAAAAACCAACCCCAGGGTGGAGGACTCAATCACTTCTGAGTGGCAGCCCTGCTTATAATTCACCAGGGATATGAAATGTCACGTTTTTTTTAGGTATTTTGTATGCATTAATGTTTATCTCACACGGCCAACCATTTTGGACAATTTGGTAGAAATTCCATGACATTTTCGCATTTTTTAAATTCATTTTGTAAAATAATGAGAATTTTTATGCTTGGTGATAAAGTTTAACCATTTTTTTTTCTTAGTAGAAAAGCAAACTTCATAATAAATATGTAAAAATATACAGACAAAAGAGCTTTTAAACAAATTTATTGTTATCAGAAAAAAAAAATTTTGATGTTCCCATAGCAGGCCTTCTGAGGTTATTGCACAAACTGTGTCTATCACTCTATGGCACTTTTTCTATGAGAGATGTGATACTCGACTGATTTTCAGGTTGTTGTTTTTTTCTACCAAAAACTATTTGGTATCCTTGCTCATCCACATGAGTCTGATGTAGCACTTATCACAACTAGCCGCAAAGTTTTTAATTTCCTCTACGTCTTAACTGTGCCTCAACACTAAGATTTTAACTTTGAAGGATTAGCCAGAGAGCTGGGTTTTTTTTTAACCATGATCTGGGGTAAAAGGTTAACAACTTGCTTCTCTACCTACCATGTAGAAACCCATGGCCAAGGTGTTACCACTGAACAACCACACGCCAGAGACGATTATGCTTATCAACCCTGGCTTTGCTGGCCTGGTGAACATTGGCAACACCTGCTTTATGAACTGCGTCCTCCAGGTGCTGGCCAACACGCGCGAGTTTAGGGATTTCTTTCTAGGTAAGGATTAAAAAAAGTTTCTGTAAACAAAATTAGAGTGAACTTTGGAAGTTATAATAGCTAGTGGTAGTAGCAGTAAACTGAATAGATAACCAGAATAAAAGAAAAAAAAGTTGTAATCCATCTTAGAGATATTAGCTCAAGCGAAGGGTAAAATTGTAACGAAAGAAATATATGTTTCATTATATTGGAAAGGTTTGTGACATATCTACTGGAAGAGACATGAAATATTTATGTGTGTACCTTGTATGGTTCAAGTATAACTACTTTTTTGTTTTGCTATGTTTATTTAGATGAAATGTAACTGTTATTTTTTTAATTTGCTGCAGATTTCTGTAAACCGAACAAACAAGGATGATTATAAAGAATCTTGAATGTTAAATGAAAATTTGGACCTAGTTGTTTTTTTTTTTTTCAGCCACCATGTTTCATTTCAAAGCAAATAAACCTTCACGTTCTAGTAGATTTATTTTAAAAGGGATGTAACTCAAACTTGATCTTAGGTGCTTGCGTTAAATTTCTTCCGATTGCCTCAGAAGATTATTGAGATAGTACTATTTTACAATGAATGAGCAGTCAATGTAATTTCCATACAGGATTAGTAAAGGATTTATAAAGTTATCCTGTAAGATGTTTTATTTCAAAGCAAACCAGAAAAAAAGGTTCATTCTATAATAACTCAACTGGGTGGAAGAGACTTCAGCTTGATTTCACTCCGATTGTCTCAAAACCATGTGATATGTTCTGTTCAGACGGCAGATACCAAGATGACATCAACGAAGACAACCCTCTAGGGATGAGGGGCGAGCTGGCCGCAATGTTCGGGGTGTTGCTACGGTGGCTGTGGTCCTGCAAGAAACACTACTGGGACCCTCGCAGACTTAAGGTATGTGTGGTCCAGTCATCCCTGTTGTGTATGTATCAAATTGTTTGTTAGTAATAAAGCACTTCAGATGTGAAAGTAAATTTACAAATTCTGGTTGGTTGATTTTCCACATTAAAGAAAAATTATGTTTTATGCAGATGAAAATGTAAATGTTGGTAGGGGAGAAAAATGCTTAGTTTGTTTGGCACCGTGGTCTGCACTTGGCTTTCGGACTGGGAGGGACAGGATAGTCTTTGGTTCTGCGGGTTGACTTTTAGTCCTTAAGAAATGATTGTCCAGGAACCCATGTAAAGCGCTTAGAGCATTCGTTGTGTAGGTGCTATATAAAAAAATTGCTCTTTAACTGTATCCTAGTGACTGCTGTCTATTTTTTATAACATTCGCAAACTGGCAAGCTAATTGTTGACCATGGTGACATGCTTTGATATTTCACAGGACCTTGTGGCCAAGAAGAACCCACAATTTTTCGGCTACGCCCAGCATGATGCACATGAATTTCTGGCTTTCTTATTGGATGGCCTGCACGAGGTATTGTTCGCTTTTTGCTTGGTCATTTTTTAAATTTTAATTATAAAATACTGCAATACGCTAATTCAGTACAGAATGAGAAAAGAGTAATTTGCTAGGCAAGGTAACTTCTAGATATCATAATATGATATCATTGGTATGAGAATATTTTAAAGTATGTCAGGTTAACTTGTTATCATTGTAAGAGATGAAATCCTCTCTAATTGTCGATTATAATCAAATTTGCCTATATGACTATATTGAAATACGGCCATTGTCCTCTTTCTGGCCTCCTGTAACGTTTGTCTCAAGTTGTACTGAATTTTAAAAAATGAAAAATAATTTTTTTTCCTTTTCCAAGCTTATAAGCGATTTTGGAAGAAGTGGTTGGATGGAAGTAGTAGCTTATTCTCTTTCTAATATAAACTGTTTCATCATTATAATTTTTCTTGGAAAATTCCCCTAAATAGTTTTCCTGTTTTGCAGTGCAGCACCCTGTGTTAGACCTACATCTTCATCAAGTTTAAGACCCTTATCTTTCTACACAGAACAAAAGTGACATTTTTTGTTGTTGTTGCAGTGGCTTCATATTTGTTAGTTTGTCACCAGAGAACTGCTTTATTCCGTCTCCAGTTTTCCTTCTTTTGAGGAAATTGCGTTTGAAAATTTGAATCTACCTTCGTCCACTTATAAAAACTGCTTCTCAAAATGATTATATCTCTGCAGAGAGGCTGAATTTTATTTATTTCTTTTGTCAGCTACAACAATGCAGTAGGACTTTCCTATTGGACATGTCATTGCTGATTTTACCAAAATTGGAGATGGAATAAAGCAGTTCTCAGGCGACGAATTGTAAAAAAAGAAAGCCTTTTTCTCACAGTGGTAAAGAAATATTTTCTTTTGTAAACACCATAAAAAGTTTTGATGTGATTGTTTTGTGATCATTTGCGAATCAGAAATATTTGTTCCTTCTGACTTTTTCAGGATTTAAACCGCATCAAAAAGAAACCTTACACGGAAACGATAGATTCAGATGGGAGACCCGACAGGGTGAGCAGAATAATTTGAAGGATCTGCGTTGGTTCTTGTCATATTCTTACAAACACTTAAGATGAATAGAACTGTTGAACGTTTATAATTAGCCCTTTAAAATCACATGGTATTAGTGTAGTATTACAAAAAGATTCTTTTTTCCATCGTCAGTTTCTCTTAATCTCAATTTTTAAAGGAAAACGTTTACGTTATGAGAAAATTGATAAACATCTGGCTGAA